>JARYGA010056339.1:0-23969 GCA_030545235.1 Helianthus tuberosus
TTGATTTCCGGTTGCTTCTTTACTTTTGCACTCTCTTTTAAAATGTCCTTTTCCTTTGCAACGGAAACAGGTAACTTTAGATTTGTCAAAACCCAGTTGAGAAGTAGCCATTCCTCGAAATTCATCCCTACCAGTAATCTCTTGAAACTTTTCAGCTCTCCTCCAAGCACTTGCTAAGCACCATTTGATATCCATCAATTCAAGTTCTTCAGCATCAATTTGGTCGTAATCTTCTTTGGTAAGCATCGGATTCCCAATCTTCCCACTGATCAAACTTTCATAAGATTCTAACATAGTAACCAGTGATGCCATGTGCTGCTTTGCAACTTCTGGAGACAAATTCTGACCATTTTGAATGTTTAAGGTAACATTGCACTGAAGATGTGTTGAATTTTGTCGTTGAGAAGTTGATGTTGCGCTATTTGGATCAAAACTTGAAAATGATGAAGAAAATCCACCACTTTGAGTCACATTGCTACTCTTTGTTTCAGATGAACTGTCAGCACTAAAACCAGTTTGAATCTTTGGACTATGGCTGGGAGTGACCTCAAACTTGTTCCCTCTGTAATATAAACTGACATCTTGTTTGGCATTTGGATTCGTCATTATAGCAGTCTTTTGAATATCCAGCTCATGTTCCTCAATCTTCTGGATAAACTGTGCCAAGTTCATACTCTCAGTCTTTCTCAAGAGTTTCACAATCATCAGATAAGTTCCCCACTTCTGTTGGGGTAATGCCTCTGCTAACTTATCAACCCACTCATCATCATCTTTCTGAATACTCAATCTTTTCATTTCTAGAACCAGATGACAATATCTATCTATTGTTTCCTTTGTTGTTTCATGATCAAATGCAGTAAATATGTCAAACGACTTCTTCAATAAGGCCTTTTTGTTTTTGATCATATCAGCACTCCCTCGGAATTTCTGAAGTAAAGCTTCCCAGATTGATCTAGCAGTTCCATTATGTTGAAGTAGGACAAAAATGTCTTCTTTAACTGCTTGCTGTAAAATGCTGATCATCATCTTCTCACTAGTGTATTTCAACTTATCAGCTTCAGTAAAATCATTGAAACCTTTTTCCAACCCTCGTTCATTCTTTGGATTCTCATAATCTTTCAGTAAAGAACACCAAGCATCGAATCTGTAAGCCTGAATCCAATTCTCAAAACGGTTTTTCCAACCCTGAAAATCTTCAATATACATGAGCTTTGGCGGCTTTTGATGAGTCCCCGTTTCATTCTCACTGTATAAATTCTCAGCAGCAGTGACAGGTGCAACCGGTGTTGCAAAGGCATTGTAGAATTCCTCGTCCATGTCTTCGGTAAACTTGATATATTTCGGCAAACACTTGACAAATACCGGCAGCACTTCGGTATTACAAGACCTGACCGTTCCAAATGACAAAGTCAAGCAGCCTATTTATACTACTACTCTATCGTTTGAAATCGTTCAAACGGACACAATTACAAACGACGGCCTCAAACGGACATGAACATTTCAAACGGCCAATTCAAACTTAAATGAAATTGACTTTCAAACGGTCATCTAATCTAATTGGACCTTTTCAACTAACCAATCAAACTTAATTACATTCTGATTATGTTTTAGCTTTGTCTTTTGTGATGTTGCACATTGATGATGTCATCTCTATGATGTCATCATCAAAGATGATGACATAATCCTTGTTCCGAACCGCAATGCAATCTGACTCGATATAAGACGAAGTCGACAGATGTATGCACCAACAATGATGTTTTCTAGGGGTTCCGTTTGAAATGTGATATGTCTCTTTCAAACGGAAGGGTATGAAAGGGTTCCGTTTGAACTGGATAATATCAGTTTCAAACGGAAGGGTGTTGCCTATAAATAGGCTTGTATGTTTCTCATTTCAAACGGTCTGCTCTGCCATGTACTGTTACTCTGCCGGATTTTCAAGTGATTAGTGAATGATAAACAAGTATTAAAGTTACAATCTTCTGTTTTCTACTCTTTCTATCTGATTCTAAACTGTTTAAGTGTTTCCGCCACGTAAATAGTGTGTTTTACTCAAATTGACTCATTTGATCGGTCGAATCGATCCTACAAGTTGTTTAGCCCACCATTGAAGAAGCCCATTGACAAGGCCCAACAACTTGAGGAAGTCTCATGTGAGATCCAAGCCCAAGCCCACTGAGTTGGTGAAATCACTAATGGACGAAAACACCTCCTGTTTGATGAAAACACATCATGGACGAAAACACATGGGACGAAATCCAAATCTTGGATTTCGTCAATGGGTTTTCGTCAAGGACTGGATTTCATCGACAACTTCAGTATATAAACACCAAACAACAAACAGAGCACATAGAGACAAGTCTGAATAGATTTGAGAGCGAACACATTGTAACACACACACTGAGAGTTTACAGAGACCATTTGTAAACACCGCATTGTAACCGTTTTCTAGCATTAATACATTGAGTGTTAATCGTTGAATATTGTGTCTTACGTGTTCGTCACTTGGTTTAACTTACCCGTTTGGATTCCGCACTTTCGGGTTTGTCAAAAAAAAGGGAACAGAGGTTACTCGATCCTCCGGGTGGACCTACAATTGGTATCAGAGCATTGGCTCGATTCCTTGTTAAAACCAAGTATATTTTCATGTGTTTCCAGATTTGTTCTTGATTTTTGAAACAAAAAGTTTATATTTTCAGAAAAATCAGGTTTAAATCTTTGAAAATCTTGTGTTTTTGCTGATTGTGTTTATAAAAATCTTGTTATGTTTCATTTATACATGGTAAGAAAGGATTTTTATTGATCATTTACGCAAAAATTGTATTTGGAAAATTTTCCGGTGGCTGGAAAACTCATTAGTTTGATCAGATCTTCATAAAGTTTCTTTGTGGCCTTCAAACTGTTCTTGAATAATATCCATGTTTGATCTGATTTGTGATTGAATTATTGTTGATATTGTTTGTTTATTATTTGTTTGAATTAGTTGCCTTGCAAATGATGAAACATTGAAAAATTGGATGTGTAAGAGATAAGGTGTTTGACAATTTGGGCTTATTGTTGTCAGAAGATAAGGATAAGGTTTGAGAAATATCAACTTGTCTGTACCACTTGTCAACGAAATCAAGTTTGTTTTCATTCTGGGCGAAATCACATCATTCTTGGACGAAATCACCTTTGTTTTCGTCAAACATCACAGCTCCCCTGATTTCGTCATCAACACATCAGCGACGAAAACAGCCTCTGATTTCGTCATAAAAGGCACATCAGCGACGAAATCACCCTTTCAGCGACGAAATCACTTTTCCTGACGAAATCAGAAGTGTCAGTCAAACATTTCAGCGACGAAATTAGAAGTGTCAGTCAAGCATTTCAGCGACGAAAACACTTGTTTTTTTTTTTTTGGACGAAATCACTTGTTATTTTGGACGAAAACACTTGTTTTTTTTGGACGAAATCACTTGTTATTTTGGACGAAAACACTTCTGATTTGAACGAAAACACCTCACAATTTGAACCTAAACCTTTCTGATTTGGACGAAAACATCTTACAATTTCGTCATTCATAATTGTGATAAAAATTTCTAACAGAAGACTTTTATCTCATTGATAACACTTTGTCTTAAGATTTTTTATCAGGTTTTCAAGTTTATTCATCCAATATGAATTCAGTTTGGTCTTCGTCCAAATCCTCCGCACCGAAAATTACGGCAGAAATGTGGGCATCGGTTACTAACCAACATCAAAGTGAACCAAAAATGGCAAGAAATTTGTATGGTGATCTAGTACCAGTTGCTCAGTTACCAGCAAGCAATCTGTGTCCCAACCACCGATTTGTATGGAAATCCATTACCACCAGTTGCTTCACAGCGCCATCGTTCTACTGTAGCACCATCATCTCTTGATCCAAGGAACTGTAGTCAAACAAAAATGGCGTTTTATGCTAAAATTGTCAAAGATGCCAGCAATGGTGAATCATCGCGAAACGATGACAGTTCTGAACATGACAGTAGTTCAGTTGAAGACGTTTCAACTTCAGTTGAAGATGTTACAACTTCAAGTTCAAGTTCAACCAAGGATGGATCTGAATGTAAATCATCAAGGGAGGTTGTTGATTCTGATGCAGATAGGTCAACATCTGAGAGTGATTCCAGTCAGGTAGTCAGGTACGTGTCGATGAATCAAAATCTGATAGTTGTGATAGGTGTGATATGTGTGTTGGATTAAATGTTAAATTGTCTGATTTGCAAAGCAAATATGACGATTTGCAAAGCAAATATGATGTGACATTTATACACAATCAACATTTGATCGTGGATCTTTCGAAATGCACAGAGGCCAACATGTTTCGTGAAAATTATGAAAAGGAATTTAAGAAGATAATTGAAACATTAAAAGAAGATAAGACCGAGCTAACAAAAATGGTTTCAAGAAAACAAACTGAAATAAACCTTTACATCAATAGGCTCGAGTTAATGCAAAAAGAATTGGCATGTGCTAAGTGTGAAAGTGAGGCGATCCAGCTTAAGCTGAATAGTTATTCAAACTCTAGGTATGTGCTGGATCACATCATTGACATACAGAAAAAGAAAAATGATGTCACGTCCATAGGTTATAAGAAATGTCCACCACCTATTAAACACGATTATTCTTCGATGCCTGATGAGGAAAATAAACCTCATTTTCAGCCCTCAGTTTCATTGAACCTTGAGGAATTCACATTTGGGCTAGGTTACAAAAAGGAAGTATCCTCAGATTCGGATGAATCAGCAGATGCGAAAGTGTCAACAGCTGAACGAAATCAGGATCCTCCAGTCATTGTTGAGGATGCTGATTCGTCAGATGATGAATCCGAGGATACTAACTCTGAACAGTCAGAAACGGTAACAAAAGAGGAAAACATACCTCTCGAAAATCACATTCTTTGTGATCCACCTGCAAAACCGTTTGTGACTTCTACAGCCAAGTCTGTTGAATCCTCATTGGGAAGCTGTGAAAGCGTGAACTTGCTTTACATGTTGATTGGATCTGATAAAATATACTCAGACAATGATTTTCCAATCAAGAATGTCAATCAATCTTTGATTGATAAAGTTTTCGAAGATTCTACCGGTAAGTTTTTGGGAAAGTCGAGCCCAGGAGTTGTAGTAACTCAGTGTGCTCCTATCCCAAAATCCGAAGTTAGAAAGAAATATGGGAATCAAAAATTGCAAAAACAAAACAATCAACGAAAGCAAAATCACGTTCACCAAGGAAAGGGAAAAGGCAAACAAAGCCAAAACAAGAAGACGATTCAGAAGGTGAACTTCGTGAAATCCAGAGGGACTGATAAAATTGAAACTTTCGAAAACAAATCCAACACGGATTTTGTTAAACAAGTTAAAATTTTGAAAAGAAACAGTCAAAACAATTACACACAACACACAAACGGTTGTGATGTAGGACCAAGTACCTCAAGATCACGATGTTCATCGTCAAGTCCTTACAGTTATGATACTCCGAGGTTTGTTGAGCGGAGATCATGTTTTGAATGCGGTGAGTATGGGCACATTGTCAGAAACTGTCCATATCTCACGAAAGGAAAGGCAAAGGTTGATGCCCCCCGTGGTAACAAATACCATAAAAGATCTGTTTCACCAAAACAGGACCCTCGTCTTGTTAAACAACAAGAAGTGAAACAGATAAAGAAACAACGGAAAAATGTTGAAAAGCTTTTAAAACCGGAAGTTGTCCAAACAAAATCTGTTGAATCAAATGTTAAACATGAAAAACAAAAACAGATTTGGAAACCAAAATCGGAAATTGTTTCAGGGGGAGCTAGATCAATTCCGAATCATCGGGAAATGGATGTCACAATTCTCGATGATGACGGACGACCCAAGTTTGTGAAGGCTTGGATCCCCCTCTCCAACTAATCTCTGAATGAGTGTGTAGGATGTTCCAGGAGGAACTATTGATAGTCTTAGGATTGTTGATAGTGGAGCGTCCATGCACAAGATCGGCGACATAAGGCTCCGAAATATTGTTACATCTAGGAGAATATTGTTGCCATTGATGGAGAGAGAGAGAAAAAGAAAAGAAGAATGATGATGAAAGAATTTGACCACTTCGACAAAATGAAGATCATTCCAAAGTTTTGGTTGTTAGAGGTTTTTGATCTTGTTGCTGTGAAGAGATTTCTCAGTAGCTACAAAATCGACTTTGAAATCCACACCTGGTGGATATCCAGTTTGGGAGAGCGCTCAGATTCCTGGAAATGCACGAAGCAGTTGCAGGATACGGTTTTAAATTTCTTATCTCTCCTATACTTGTCGATATTTAAGCTGCTTTATGAATTATTATCCTCTCGTACAACACTCTTTGACCTGACACGTTGAACTCGAGTATCACTTCACACGTGATTGTTTCACTATGAAACTCGTCAATGTTGTCATGGTCCACACAGACAACCAACGTGCAGACCTTTTTACCAAAGCATTTGATAAATCCATATTTGACTTTTTATTATTGGTAAACGGTATTAAGGTCAAGCAAGAGTAATCCGCATCGGAAAATCGTTTTTGTAAATATCTTTGTGTTTTTTAAATTATCTTAAGTTTGTTGATTTTAGGGGGAGTAATTTCCAAAATTTGAAAATTCAAAAACATCGAAAAATTTCAAAATCTCAAAAACAATAGAAAAACAAAAATGAGTTTCCTGGCGAGTAAAAGATAAAATGATAGTACATCAGTGGTCTGTCCAAACCTTTTTAAACTAAAATGCAAAATGAAAAACGATAAGCATCTCTATATAAGATGTATCGGTAGGCTCACAATCATCTTAAAGTGTGCAGGGTGATATAAACTTAAATCGACTGAAGACCAGGTGGGAACCACTCAATGGCATATGGTCTTAGTACCGAAATTTCGTTTGAGAGATTCCCGAGGTTCTGAGATATGTGGTCTTTATGTTGTTTATCATCTGGGTATCATGGTTCTTTCTTTTACCGAAACAAAACGGAGACGAAGTCTAGATCTTCCATGATATCATACATACGTGTACATACTGCATACGACCTCAATAAGTGATCAACAATCACATGTCCAAACAAAACAAGTGATAATATATCACATTTATCCGGGAGTCAAGTTCGTCTCTTTGCTACACGAAAGTACTGACCTGTTCACGGACTTGCTCCTGTGCCCTTCATGCATCTGAAAATCAAGTTCCTCATCAATAAGTGATTCTATCACATAGGGCTTGTTTTCATCAAAATAAGTGAGTTTCTCACATTTTCATATACGGCAAAACAGATGATAAATGGTATACTCACCAGTAAGATGAATCCTCGTGCATACCTTGATACGGGAATGTGTCGTGATGTGGATGAACACCGGTCGGTAAGTATAAATCATACCTTAACGTATCCCCTCGCCATGATTACATCTGGTAAGTTGAGCTTATGTGGATAACAATACCGATAATCGTTATAGGATGTTTATCTAATTGTTAACAAAATGAACAACAAGAGCGTTTTGACATGACCGTACACTGATATGATTCTCTTACCCTCGAAACTCGTAAAAAGAATGTTTGTATATATTTACTTTTCTTAGTTTCTGCAACTCTGTATATATTTACTTACTGCTTTCAGTCTTTACGTTTGAAATATTCAATATACCAAAAAGATTTTATTTCTGCTTTAGTTTTGATTAACCGATGTTGGAATTCAAGTCTTCGTTGCCTGAAATCTGATTGAAAACCAAAACGACTGAATCTTCATAAACGGACAGAGTTTGCAAGTTTTGAAAGTTAATAATCAAAATTAAAAAATCTGTTAACTTTTCAAACTAAACTGTCGGACGGTAGTTGAATGTGAATTGGTCTCATGTGCGTCGTTTGTTTATGATTAACTATATTCCAAGCAGTTGTTCTCATTACGTGTTTATCTTTCTTGCATGTGCAGATGCTAAAGGCAAGGAGAACATGTTCGATGATAAGCTTCGGAATGAAGACACGACGTGAAGGCACTCAAATGATAATGATGATCGAGTTGCCGCTGGCCAATCATCAACACCACAAGGATCTAAAGTATCGAAAAGCAAAAGATTCACCAGCATAATCAAAGGGGGAGTTTATTGATACAATTCCTAGATAAAAGCGGGAGTTTGTTAATACACTTTCTATGTGTGACACGTGAAGACTTTGAAGATCCTACGACAAGAATGAATGAACCATCAAGAGATGGAGAACGAGATTACGAACCTCGCGAGCAGCATCCAAGGGGGAGTTTGTTGATACATATTATGTGGATACAGCTCGGCTCGGTTCGACTCGGCTACGAAGTGAAGGCCGTAGTCAAGACAACCTCCTGTCTTGACTCGGTATGCGATTGACTTCGTAACGTTTGGTGTAAATGCAACTGCGTGTGTGCAGTTTGCATATTAGATTACATTCATGTGCTTAGGTGTTATATGTTTATGTTGTCTGTTAGTTGTTTAGCCCACCATTGAAGAAGCCCATTGACAAGGCCCAACAACTTGAGGAAGTCTCATGTGAGATCCAAGCCCAAGCCCACTGAGTTGGTGAAATCACTAATGGACGAAAACACCTCCTGTGTGATGAAAACACATCATGGACGAAAACACATGGGACGAAATCCAGATCTTGGATTTCGTCAATGGGTTTTCGTCAAGGACTGGATTTCGTCGACCACTTTAGTATATAAACAACAAACAACAAACAGAGCACATAGAGACAAGTCTGAATAGATTTGAGAGCGAACACATTGTAACACACACACTGAGAGTTTACAGAGACCATTTGTAAACACCGCATTCTAACCGTTTTCTAGCATTAATACATTGAGTGTTAATCGTTGAATATTGTGTCTTACGTGTTCGTCACTTGGTTTAACTTACCCGTTTGGATTCCGCACTTTCGGGATTGTCGGAAAACAGGGAACAATCTATAACAACAATAAACTCAAAGTTAGTAAACACAATTTAAACTGTCCAGCATATAACAACCAAGTTAGTGTAAATATACAAACCTTGGTATTTTGCATAACACGAAGTTGTGGCAGTACTGATACAGCTTCCATATAAACACAAAAAGCCCATAGAATCCTGTTTATAATGTGATGATGTGTTGTGGGATGAACCACTAGAGATAATAACGCACACGGAATCACCTACATCCACACTATCAATTTTGAGGGTTTGTAAAGCAACTAGTATTTGGAAACTTAAAGTAACGAACTTATACCGTCAAGTATTTGACCCAACTCATTTTCGAACAAAATTTACGGCAAAACATAGACAAACTGAAAACGCACATGAAAATAAGCACAAAAACGTACTATATTTGACTTGACTCATTACCGAGAAAATTTATGTTGAAACGTAAACCAACTTGGATTTATAACGAAACGTACTTAAAAATAAGCACATAAGAAAACATAGTCGTTAATAGCGGCTATAGCGACCGCTATAGCGCGCTATGTAGCCTTGCGACCAAGTGTCGCTATATGGGTCTTAGCGACGAATAGCAAAGTTAGCGACAGTTAGGTTTTTTTTTTCCATAACAAACATTTCCAAGTGAAATAGACTCACACTATCTTGAAAATATGGCCATCCGTATGCCTCGTATCATTCAAGCAAAAACAATTCTGAGGCGATCATTATCTAATGGAAGCAGAACTCCAACATATACCGACATCCCAAAAGGCTATTTTGCAATTTATGATGGGGAACAAGAGAAGAAGCGGCACGTGGTCCCGGTATCACCATTAAGCGAACCTATGTTTCAGGACTTACTGCATTAGGCGGAGGAAGAGTTTGGGTACAACCACCCAATGGGCGCGCTCATAATTCCATGTAGTGTAGACATATTCACGGATTTTGCTTCTCGTTTGGGAGCGTTCTGACATGTAAACGTTTGTCTTTATAACCGCAGTTTTGTAAACAGCTAACAATTAGGAACACTTTATAGATAGATGTAAATAGTGAATTTTTCTAGTTGAATGAAATTTAACTTGGATGTGTTTTCGAGTTAAAGGAATCATAACTGAAGTAACACTAAACTAATTTTAGGGTTAATTAGTTTGGTTTATGTTCCTTTCATAGTGGTTAATCTTCTTTTAACTTTCTGAGCTCCGATCGATCCGTTAATCCTGCAAAACAGAACACCGTTAGCTCGTTAAGAGGGGAATATGGGGGTTTCCCTCTTAACCAGACTCCGACGTGAGAATAAGTATCTGCTTTGAGGAGATAATTGTGTGTTAAGTGTGAGAGTAGAGGGAATAGAACGTTTAACCTGTGCCTGAAGGTCTCTATTTATAGCCGGAGAGGTGTAAGAGGAGATGGGCTGATGGGCCTTGGGCCGGAAGGCGACAACTTAGAGGATATGCTATTTGTCTCACTGGTGTCGACCGTTAGTGTCTTCTAGAAGCTCTCCGGTGCTAGCGCACCTTGATTGGAGCCACGTGTCTTAGTTGTCAGCCTTGTTGTCCCTCTGCCAACTCGAGATCATGGGGCAGATATCGCCGCCCCCTGATTGGTGCCACATAAGCGTCCTTGTGTACTTTCTGTCTCCTGCACGTCAGACGATCGTGGAGCACGATGGAGCACAGCCTGAAGGACGCTGATTGGCTAGCCCTACTGCCACTTGTACCTTTAGTACCTTCTGAAGTAGCCTTGCTCTTTGGCTCCCGCGCGACCCTTGCTGAGCATGTTAGTGGCCCACGCGGGGATACAGGAGGCGAAGGCTCTTATTCAGAATGCTAAGTATAGAAATTCAAAGCCTTAAACCTATCATTCTATCAAATAAACCCAATTCAACTTCACATCCAGAAACCTAAATTACTATGAAAAAATTAATTCTAGAACAATTCATGTAATTCTTCAACAAAAACAAAAAAAAAGGCCAAACGATACAAACGCTTATTTGCACAACCTGGTTGTAGTTAACCCAAATGGTAAAACTTACGCCTTACAACCCAAAAATCATGAGATTCGAACAGTTAAAACAGCATAGTAATCGCAAAAAAAAAAAAAAAAAAAAAAAAATCTCTTCCTTATCAAATTCTTCCAGATAAGCCTTAATATTTAAATGATCTTCCGTTTCTTGCAAATCAACCATGGTAAGTCTTTATACTACGGTTGTAAATTCTACACTTTTTTCTAGAAACATTACTAAAAACACCAAAACCTTACAACAAACCATACAAATTTAACATCACAGATCAGCATCATCATCATCATCATACTCGGTAAATCCCACCAATAGCAAAGCAAAGGTAGGGTCTGAGGAGGGTAAGATGTAGACAGCCTTAACTCTACCCCGTAGGAATAGAGAGGCTGCTTCCAGTGAGACCCACGGCTCGATAGTAGTTTTGCATCAAGTCTTGGACATAAGGCACATAACACTCAGCAATCGGGACAAACGATTACTCGATTAGTGCATGTACCCTTTTGTCTTTCAGCTATCAACGCCACCACATGATACATGATTAACCATCCTCAGCTTTTAACGTTGTTCACTTTCACTTCCCCCCCCCCCCCCGATGGCCCACACATATATATACATTATGCGCATAGCGCAAGCGGGGCGTAAAATTTAACATCACAGGTAATAAGAGATAATCAGCTAAACTAACTAATTAAAAATTATAAGCCCTAAACCTATCAAATAAACCCAATTCATCTCCCCAGTATCACAACAACAGTCAGAAATCACTACCAAAAATCCAAATTACCACAAAAAAATAAGTTAATTCCAGAACAATTTAACTAATTCTTCAACAAAAACCAAAAAGACAAGATAAAAACACATATTCACAAAAACTAAATTGCAGTTAACAAACAAATTGAACCAATAACGTATAATTCCATATAATTCTGTTTACGATGAGTACAATTTAAAGCCCTTAGGTGGTAAGACACAATGACCCAATATGGAATTTTTGGTTGAAATGCCAAGACACATGCATGTGATATTGGTCCTCTTATTCACTAGTTAATGTGATAAGAACTCTGACCATATATATTTCCTGGTATAGTCCTTCTTTGCTTGCCAGTGGAGATTGGTGTCCACAAAAGCATCCATAATTTTATTGTAGGGACCCAAAACCATGTGCGTCTGCTCTATCCTCCATATGTCACCGTCTATTGTGAAATGATCATTATATCCTGTTCTTATATAAAGCGTTCAGCATTCCCAATACAACCACATCAAAACTCATCTACAACATCATATCTTTCACCAGGAAGCGCTACTTCGATTCTTATCTTCCTTCAACAACTT
The DNA here is from genome assembly GCA_030545235.1 of Helianthus tuberosus. NCBI lineage: Eukaryota > Viridiplantae > Streptophyta > Magnoliopsida > Asterales > Asteraceae > Helianthus > Helianthus tuberosus. Next base: position 12,280 of record JARYGA010056339.1, read on the forward strand.
TTGTAAGTGAGCAGCCTCTAGCTTCCTTGAAAACATGGCCATACGTATGCCACGCATCATTCAAGCAAGAAAAATTCTCAAACGGTCCCTCTCTAATGGTAGCACCACTCCTGCATCTATGGACATCCCCAAAGGCTATTTTGCCATTTATGTTGGAGAACAAGAGAAGAAGCGGTTTGTGGTGTCTGTATCACTACTAAGCGATACTACCTTTCAGGAGCTACTGCATCAGGCAGAAGAAGAGTTTGGGTACAACCATCCAATGGGCGGGCTCACGATTCCCTGTAGTGAAGATGTATTCACAGATCTGGCTTCTCGTTTGGGAGCATTTTGACTTGTATACATCTGTCTATATCTACAACAGTTTTGTAAACATCTAACCAGTAGGAACCATTTATAGTTGTAAATTTAGATCATTGATCCAGATGAATGAAATTTAATTTGGATATTATTTTGAGTTCATGGTATTCTATATTTTTATAGCATGGTTTTATTTGAACGAGTTAGTAGCTAGTTAAAAAGGTTTAACTGGATAGCTACACTGAGAATTACATGCTCTCACATTTAGATAAAACCTGACAATAAGAAGATGTTTATACCTAATCCAGATCCTGCCTTGTAAAAAGCATTGAAATAAAGCCAAGGTTACACGTGTACGAGTCCCAAACTTGTTAACATTACAGACTCAGTTTAAATGGTTCTCCTGTTTGAAATTTCTATTAATATAATTACCATGGTCAAGGAAAGAGTTCCCACTATAGAGTCTTAAGTGTTCTTAAATGAGCTAGCTCGTGTTTGAGGTTCACATAAACACCTGACTGGAACAAAAGGCAAGATACATGTAATGGTGGCAGTCCAGAATTTGAGGTCAGTATAAACACTGAGCTTCAGAGATATTGAAGATAATAATCGCTAGCGCTCAACAACTTTATGGAACTTCTTAAACCTCCAAGTTACGATGTAACGAAGGCATTCTAGAGTTTTTACTCATCTTATGTGTTGATCAGCGTGTGTGAGGCAGTCAATAAACAATTTTCAGGAGGCTCAGGCTCCTTTGAAACATAACTACCTACACTACTACAAAACAGAGCATTAGACGGGGTGATATGGGTTTTAAGATGGTGTTTTCAACACCGTCTTAAAGCACACTGGTTTAAAATCAAGTCTTATTAGACGGTGTTCAATTTGAACACCGGCTTAAACTTGATGAACACCGTCTTTTGGTGTTCAATTTGAACACCGGCTTAAACTTGATGAACACCGTCTTTTGATATTATGATATAAATCGTCGCTGTTATCCTGTCGTCGCAATCGTGTCACTATTTCCCTGTCGTCGCTGATGCTTAAAAAACTTTTTTTTTGTTTTTCTTGTTTTTTCAATACAAACCTGCCAATTTCCGGTTCACGACACACAAAAACTAAATAAACATAAACTAATAAGCATAAACGTGAGCATAAATGGTTGCCTTTAAAAAAAACATAAGCATAAACGTCACAATCCGGGTTCGTTTAAAGTCACCAATTCACAAACACGTCATAAAACTACCTAGCATATAATTGTACGTCATATCCGTGTCATCATCCGCTTCTTCATCAGATACTTAGTCAAATACTTTCCAAACTTAGTCGGATAACTTGAACTCAAGTTAAGTTAAGAAGTAAAGGTTCTTGAAGTGGTAGAAAGGGCTCATTTACACCAAATACTTTTTAAGATGATAGTAGAGGTTCCTGCAAGTTTAATAACATAATGAGAACCCATTGTAAGCCAATACAATCATATTTGTCAAATATGTACAGTTACCAAACATAAAGCGAAGGTGCGAAACTGCATCTACAAACGAAACTGCGTTTTGAGCTGGAAAATGGCAAGAAATAAATTGTGGTGTTGTGGTCATCGGAAATTTTCCTCTGTTCTCGTTACCACTTGCACCTGAACTGCAAATTCGAACCAAAGCTCATTCTAATAAATATTTATGCATATCTTCTTTTATATTTATGCATGTGCAGAACAGAATTTTAACAGTATGTTAATCGTTAATATAACTAGCGCAGTATGCCGGTATGTCACAGTTCTTTTCTGTGCGAGTACTGTCACATTCAGTTAAGTGTAAGAATAGGAGTTTCTGTTCTATGTGTTACTGAATTGTGAAACCGTGAAAACAGAAAGGACATCTTTTGAAGCATACCTTTGAAGAGGTTCCAGCTGCCATTTTCCGCTACTTTTGATATTATCATCTGTTGGATTATTCGGGTTTGTTTACGGGTCACGCGGTTCACGGGTTGCGGGTTAATTCGGAGCAGCAGGTTACGGGTGAAGAGTAGATGTGTTCGAAGGGTAAAATGGTCAATTATGGCTGTTTTGTACATGGGAAAATGTTAGTGATTTTGCTGCACGTGTATGTAGATTTGGTAAAGGGTTTGACCGAATTCCTTGGAAGTGCACGTTACAAAGCTGCATGTTGAGTTGAAGAGTTGGTCATCCCTATTACCGGTTCTTTAGGATATAGTTTAGGATTTTAATATTTTTTTAATTCACACGTTCAAATATTGTATGGCTATATAAAGCCTTTTGTTTATTCAATAAAGAAACAACCCATTTTTCATTCGATACAGAAGCATTTTGTTTCTCTTCTTGTGCATACTTCACAAACAAATAGTGAGTGAGAGTTGCGTGTGGAGTGGGACCTGAACCAACATTTGGTATCAGAGCCTAGGGCTCGTATCGGGGAAGCCTCCGCCGCCGGCGGGTGTGTCGGTTGGTGGAGGGCAGGAGTGAAAGAAGGTGACAAAGGTTCGAGACGGCAGGTGGCTGTTTTCGGATCGTTTAACAGCAGAAGACGGACGCGTTATGGTGTTTTCGGTAGGCCGTTGTTGTGGTAGACGTACCGGTTAAGACGACGGGGGTGACCGGTGATAAACACTTGTTCCGTGGCTGTTAGTGGTGATGAAAGGAGGAAGAGCGTGGCTGTTTTGGTTGATTGTTGCGGGTTTGCGCAGCGGGTGTACAACCAGTAACAACAGCGGAAGTGTTATGATGGTGCCTTGATCGTGTTGTTTTGTGATAAGAGGAGACCGGCGTATTGCGTGATAAACGGGCGTAAAAGATCCGTCAAAGCAGGTGGCTTTGGATTTGGTTCGTTTGGCAAGGTGAGAAAACGTTAAAAACGGGTGGTTTGTTTTCTTGGTCGGTGGAGAGGCCTCTTGAACAAGGGTGATCGGAAAAAGGTAATGGAAAAAAAATTACACGGTGTTAACATTATGGTGTTGGAGTTCAAATCGGGTGACTCGGATGTGACCCGGTGGGTCGTTGATCCGTGATGAGTCAAGATGTGAATGGACGGTTCCAGCGTTATGCCATGTGACATGTTACAAGTGTGGTGGTATTTTTTATTCGGGTTGAACCGAGACATTGGACGTGATCAAGGTGAAGATCGGGTGTCCGTTAGATGTCATAGTGGTTCGAAACCGAGGTGATTCGGTGCTGCGGTGAAAGCATAAACAAACACCGATTAAGGGGGTGATTGTTGGATTATTCGGGTTTGTTTACGGGTCACGCGGTTCACGGGTTGCGGGTTAATTCGGAGCAGCAGGTTACGGGTGAAGAGTAGATGTGTTCGAAGGGTAAAATGGTCAATTATGGCTGTTTTGTACATGGGAAAATGTTAGTGATTTTGCTGCACGTGTATGTAGATTTGGTAAAGGGTTTGACCGAATTCCTTGGAAGTGCACGTTACAAAGCTGCATGTTGAGTTGAAGAGTTGGTCATCCCTATTACCGGTTCTTTAGGATATAGTTTAGGATTTTAATATTTTTTTAATTCACACGTTCAAATATTGTATGGCTATATAAAGCCTTTTGTTTATTCAATAAAGAAACAACCCATTTTTCATTCGATACAGAAGCATTTTGTTTCTCTTCTTGTGCATACTTCACAAACAAATAGTGAGTGAGAGTTGCGTGTGGAGTGGGACCTGAACCAACATCATCTGCTATTTATGTAAAACAAAGTTAGAAGGAAAATGAAGGAAAAATAAGAACATGAAACAGTACATCTGGTTCATAAGATGAAGCTAACTGAAGTTTTAAAAATGGAGACCGAATGTCCTGCATTTGTCGCTTCCACTTTTTGATGCTAGCACTGCCACTAATTCTGCATAAAAATAAAACATATAAATATATTATTAACTTAAAATAAAATATTACAAAACTTTACTTTTTTATAGATTTACAATATTAGATTAACTATTATTAAGTTAGTAAATAGATAATTAACGTAATTATTATATATTTTAAGGATAAAAACAGATATATAAATTTGAAATCCAGTCCCACCAGTTTGAATGAAAACAATTCAAATATACATAAGACTGTGGGGTATGGTGGGCGTGGATTATGGGGTTTGGTGCGTCCACGTAGATTATGGGGCACCCAATACCGAAACCCAATTTCATAGGGGTATGGTGAGCGTGGCTGGGGTGGCGTGGCTAAGCCACATCATTATATATTTTTTTAAATTCATGCCCAACGGCTAGTAGTCTTGGCCAACGAGGTTCCGCCATGTCATGTTCGTAGCCCCGCCCAACGCCCGGGCTGAAACCCCCGCCCAAGGGGCCACACCGAAACCCAAGCCCACCCGGGGTGGTGACGTTGGCGTTTGTACCCAACCCCCACCCCATACCCCATAACCGTTGTGGCACATCTAATATAATAATACTATAATAGTAATAAATTTTAGAAACTGATGAATTAATATTCACATGAGTATTGAAATTTATACCGTTGCATCGACTAACAGGTGGAGTCTTCACGTTACAAGCGCGCGGAAGGCCTAATGCAGTGCTTTTGTTAATATTGATTCCAAGCGAAGCCAACGTGCTACCATGGAGGGCAGTGCAAAGGCATTGTGGCTGCGATTTGACAACATTAGCTAGTGATGAACAGCAAGAGGACGATGGCGTTTTGGAACTTCAGGTAACATAGTTTAGGCATGGAGCCGTTCCAATGAGAACACCGGTGCACCCTGATTGAGCCATCGAGCCGCCCCAACATAGAGTTGGGCCAGTTGGCAGGACAAATGCTAACACAAGATGGCTCATGTTACCACTAGCCATTTCAATATAACTCAGGATGGTGTACTTACTTTCTTAACTACATGAACATATTTATAGGGCACAAACGTTGTCCATTTGATTTGTGGTGGTAATAAACTAGTATTGTAGCCTACAATTTGACCTTTTGGTTGTAGTTGTCTTCAAAATACTTACGTACTTTCATATCAGGCTGTATATATAAATTACCAACTGTCCATTTATGTCATAACTATAAAAAAAATTCAACCTCTTGATCATTAATCACGTTCACTTGGCGTTTCAAAGGGATGACTTTAATATGGCTGCATTTTAAGAAAAAAAATCACTATTTCAGACACATACATGTATTACCTTGTCTTGATTTCTATACATTATCTGCAATGTTGTACTATTCTGTATATCTAAGAAGCCTATAAAGACACATTTAAGACTTTCATCATAGATATACTACCTCACATCTTCAGAGGATGCTTGATATCCTATTTCCTGTTCCCCTTTCACTTGCTGGATCCACTTAGCGACATCAGCGGTCCTACTCTTTCTGCACAAAGTATCAAGGATATACACATACTATTTTGCATCTTTTTTTTCGTGTTTTGAAATATCAGTAACTTTCTATCTTCTAATTAGCTTAACCATGACTAAGCTAATACCCACAAACAGACACATATAAATCTGTAGCGATTTTTCTTTACGAGGGATATCATCGACACACATACTTATAATGACTTACTTCTTCGTAGAGGCAAAAGCACAGTCTGTATCTTTATTATCTGGTTTGCCACTCAAAGGTGATGGTGGCTCCAACATCCTAAAAGCAGTTCCAGCATAACATTACTCTCATATATTTGGTTAACAATTAGGCCTAAATATCAAGTTCTAAGAAACCATTAGCTTTATATATTAAGTTCTAACAAACCCTAAACTACAAATTATAACAATTGAACAAACAACATAAACGATAACATATACCTCGATTAGTTGCGGTGGCGGGTACAGAGGCAGTGAAGAATGAATGAACGAGTACGTGAAGGGGTTGCTGGTGGTGGTCTCCGGTGGCGTGTAGGGTTTGCAGATGGTGGGTGTCTCCGTTGGCGTGAAGAGGTTGCAGATGGTGGTCTTCTCGGGTGGTGTGAAGGGGTTGAAGGTGGTGGTCGGAGTGTCTCCGGTGGCGTGGTGGTGGTCGGAGCGTCTCCGGTGGTGTGGTGGTGATTTAGACTCAGGTGGCATGTGGGTTTTGGGGGATGTTAGGGTTTCTACGAGTCTTAAGTTTTTTTTTTTATGTTTTCTGAACAATTGATATTATAAAACGGTGTTCAAGACAACACCGTCTAAAGGTTACATAAAATAGTATAAGACGGTGTTTAAGCATTAGACGGAGTTTTTTTGAATTTTCTTGAATATCTTAATCACAATGTTGATTTTAAGACGGTGTTACTCCTTTAACCCCGTCTAAAATAAAACTTCAACACCGTCTATTACTCCATTTTGTAGTAGTGCTAAGAAATTAAGACTGTATATTTGCTACTTTCAATCAGCAATCTTGAATTAGAGGGTTATTTCCGTTTTGTTTTATATTTAAGCATCGATGTTAGTGGTTAAAGCTATAGTTTAAACACTAGTTTGGATAACCAAGTCTAATGCAGATTACTAGGTGGGAGGACACAGTGTCCTACAAGTGATAATTGTTGACTCATTCATCAAGACAAAGCCATGTGACATTGGCCTTCTTCACTACTTACTGTCCTCAAGGCCATATAATTATTCATGTTGATCTCCTATTTGGATTGTGACTGAATATCGATGTGCACAAATCCTTTATAATTTTATTTTCAAGATACAAGACAATGTGTGTTTGTTTTCTCGTCCATGTGCCCCTGTCTATTGTGTACCTCATTATATCTTCTTGGTTTGTATATATATATCAATCATCATGCACAATACAACCACATCTTCCTAGAAAATCATCTACAATATCACCCAACCAGAAGCAATACTTTGATTTTTTTTTCCATAACAAACATTTCCAAGTGAAACAGACTCACACTATCTTGAAAATATGGCCATCCGTATGCCTCGTATCATTCAAGCAAAAAAAATTTTGAGGCGATCATTATCTATTGGAAGCAGAACTCCAACATATACCGACATCCCAAAAGGCTATTTTATGTTGGGGAACAAGAGAAGAAGCGGCACGTGGTCCTGGTATCACTATTAAGCGAACCTATGTTTCAGGACTTACTGCATCAGGCGGAGGAAGAGTTTGGGTACAACCACCCTATGGGCGCGCTCACAATTCCATGTAGTGAAGACGTATTCACGGATCTTGCTTCTCGTTTGGGAGCGTTCTGACATGTAAACGTTTGTCTTTATAACCGCAGTTTTGTAAACAGCTAACAATTAGGAACACTTTATAGATAGATGTAAATAGTGAATTGTTCTGGTTGAATGAAATTTAACATGGATGTATTTTTGAGTTAAAGGAATCATAACTGAAGTAACACTGAACTAATTTTAGGGTTATTTAGTTTGGTTTATGTTCCTTTCATAGTGGTTAATCTTCTTTTAACTTTCTGAGCTCCGATCGATACGTTAATCCTGCAAAACAGAACACCGTTAGCTCGTTAAGAGGGGAATATGGGGGTTTCCCTCTTAACCAGACTCCGGCGTGAGAATAAGTATTTGCTTTGAGGAGATAATTGTGTGTTAAGTGAGAGAGTAGAGGGAATAGAATGTTTAACCTGTGCCTGAAGGTCTCTATTTATAGCCGGAGAGGTGTAAGAGGAGATGGGCTGATGGGCCTTGGGCCGGAAGGCGACAACTTAGAGGATATGCTTTTTGTCTCACTGGTGTCGACCGTTAGTGTCTTCTAGAAGCTCTCCGGTGCTGGCGCACCTTGAATGGATCCACGTGTCTTAGTTGTTAGCCTTGTTGTCCCTCTGCCATCAGCAGGTAAGTGGATTTCATGGGGCAGATGTCGCCGCCCCCTGATTAGTGCCACATAAGCGTCCTTGTGTACTTTCTGTCTCCTGCACGTCAGACGATCGTGGAGCACGATGGAGCACAGCCTGGAGGACGCTGATTGGCTTGCCCTTCTGCCACTTGTACCTTTAGTACCTTCTGAAGTAGCCTTGCTCTTTGGCTCCCGCGCGACCCTTACTGAGCACGTTAGTAGCCCGCGCGGGGCTACAGGACGCGAAGGCTCTTATTCAGAATGCTAAGTATAGAAGTTGGTGTTATCTCTTGCTTGGACCTCGCGCGAGACTATGTTCTGCTTGATCATCCCGCGCGGGGTCTAGTGATTGATCACCGAAGTGATTAAGGAGTATGGTCCAAAGCGCGACCAGAATGGTCTGCGCGGCATTTTTGGGACCATACCCCTTCAAGTCACCCCAGTCCAGTGCTGCATCACGCGCGAAGTGAGTGGTTGGAGCTCTGGACTTAGAAAAAGGAAGTGCTGGGTTAGAAATATGTCTGCTAGATCTTGGTGAGTCGCGTGCGTGTAGCTGTTTGTCAGTCACTACGACGCGACTACCAGATTTGTCTTTTGGAAATTCTCTGCTTTTGGCTGTAAGCGCATGTGCATTTGATGCATGTGAATGTTGCGCGGCTTGGGTAACTTCTGCATGAAGTTTGTAGTAGATTTGAGCGGGAAAACCCTCGATTTTTGAATTTTGACAGGTTGGTGAGAAATGTCGTTGATGGCGACGTTTGAGTTGACTGCTGACACGGCCGTCATCAAGTTGTCCCTGACGGTTCGGCTTTCCGTCAGTCGAGTGAGGACCACGCGCGCGTGGTAACCGTCACTCCGGGAATTACGTCGTATGTGGCAGCTGCTGATTGGATACGCGCGCGGTGAATCCGGCACGTCTACTCATCGCATTAAATGCGATGAGTATATATAGTCGATCGATAGCACTACTAGAAAATACACATTTCTTGACACACATTGTGTGTCATAAAATGGTAATTATGACACGCAGAAGCGTGTCGTTAATTGAGGAGTCATAAAATTAACATGACATGCATTTGTATGTCATGTTTTTATGACACACATTTAATGACGCGCATTCATGACACTCATTTTATGACACCTTTTAATGACACTTATTTTATGACACTTTTAATGACACACGTTCATGACAAGCATTTATGACACATACATATCACATTCATTTATGCGTGTCATGCTTTTAATTATTTAATTTTTTTATAGAATTACTAATTTGCCCTGGATACAAGTATAATAACAAAAACAATAATTTTTTTTCATAAAACAAATACACACACATATATATATATACCAAAACAATCCATTACATAATCATTTGTCAAGTATACTACAAATATTTTAATGTTAACAAAAAAAAAAGAATCGTTTGTCAATACATCGTCAACACCTAAAATACGAGTTGTCACTTAAAAATTGAGGTAACCGCATAAGTCGACCAATCTTCGCGAACGCCATCCATATCCGCAGCCGAGTATTCCTCTACTCCTTTCCCAACCTGAGACAACAATTAAATAAAATAAATCTTAAAAATCAGCATTTAATCCTAATATATAAATTTAAGCATTTGTTTGGATATATAACAACATGCATAATTTCTTGTCCCTAAACTATTTAGTACTCAATAAGCATATCATGTCCCAAAAGTTCATATATCAAGTTTTGTAACTCTAAAACTATTTAGAACTCAATAAGTATACCATGTCCCTTGGGTCCCAAAACTTGACGTATAACAAGAGTTAGCAAAATAGAAAATATAAACACATACCTCAATAAATAAGAATTGTTTGTTCTTTCTTCCAAAGACGAGATCTTCAGTTAGAAGTATACTTGACCTGCTAAGGATCTCCTTCTCATATTTTGTCCAGTATCAAAGTTATGACCCATATTTTCAGCACATAACAAACCGCTCAATTGCATGTGAATCCATACTAAAACCTACCTATTTGGGCAAGGACCCATTTTGACATTTAACTGAATCGGACTAACATCGTCATATTTCCGCTTCTACCAATGTATATGTATGACATAGAAAAAACAGACAAGTAGAAACTATAGTAAGCATACCATTAGAATGGTTATAAATCATTTAACTATGGTGCAACCAAATTTCAACTTATGTCTTTAAAAACTCCAAACCTAAAACAAAACATAATTAGCTAGGCAAAAAATTGTAGACAAATCTAGTACTTAAATATATAGTTACAACTTACAACAAATAAGTTAAATCATGAAATTCAATAACATATACAATTGTGTGCATCCTTTTCATATTTTAATATGTATTCTATTAAAAAGTGTACCAAATTCCTAATTAAATACATATTAATTACAATGGATAAAGACATACCTGCAATTTCCAAGTTGGATGTGGCCATGACCTAACAACATGCATTTAGATAGATTTCTCATGAATTTACATCAAGTACAACAACAAATTTACTATGAATGTGATAATAATTAAGGTGTTCAATATAAAGTAAAAATTGAAACATACCTTGGTTTGAAGATGATGTTCCTACCCGGAGATCTTCCTCCTTCACTTTTTGACTTCATAAAGTCAAAACGTTAATTAGTTTTCACACCCAAAGTATATATCTCCGTTTCGGGTTTCTGTTCGTTTTTGAAAATTTCCCATGCACCATTCCATTTTATGAGAAAACTTAGAGTTAAAATTGAGAGACCATTTCTTATATTAGATAAAATTTATGATTTCCCAGGTCATTTCATGTAAGTATTTTGACCTGTTGGCAAAAATGACAAAAACCTTGGTATACAATTGATAATATGTAGTTTATCAAAATATTCATATACATCCAAATTGTGAGTTTTTAACTCACCAATATCACATATTACTCAAGGTATATGCAGTTATATTATAGCATCCAGATGGTAACCAGTAGTTTTAACTTGCACCTGATACTAGAAAATTATGATGATTTGCTCATTCAAAACAAAGTGAAATTCTAATATTTAGATAAGCATGGTTCTAGTATTCTTTCATTAAGTCAATAACTCGTTTCATCCAATTAAGATACTGAAGTTAAATAAATAAAAAAATCGCTAATTTGGGTTCAAGCACCTTAATTTATAACCAAGCTTTAAAAGAACGGAAACAAGTTTCGAGGCGTTTTCCCTTCGCCTCACGAGGCGTAAGCCTCGAGGCGAAACGAGGTGTAAGGACGAGGCGGTATTAATAAATAAATATAAAAAATATATATTATAAAAATAATTATACTAATGAAAGGGGAATTGTTTCAAAAAAAAAAAATAATAATAAAAAATAAAAAATAAAAAAAATTATACTAATTAATTTCATCATTAGATTCATCAAAATCATCAAAAACACACATAAACAAGACATGAAATGCTTGAAATTGACACAAAAAGTCAAAAACAACCATCAAAAACCCCTGAGGCGCAGCTTTCTTAGCGCCTCAGCCCCTCTGAGGCGCATTAACACTAAAAACCCCTTGAGGCGCGCCTCAGACTCGTTTTTTTGCCGTTTCGCCTCGAGGCGCCCCTTGAGGCGCACGCCTCAAGCATTTTTTAAAACCATGTTTATAAGACATGCAGCAAACTTTTATTAA
>JARYGA010056340.1:0-2500 GCA_030545235.1 Helianthus tuberosus
ACACCACTCATGCACCTTTACGGTGGATGTTTCCGAAAACCACCCGGCAAGTGGCACCCACCGTATGCCAAGAGGCACGGCAGGCAACCAAACGCACAAAGCGATTCCCAAAACACACCGGGCGATGCGAAAGCTGACAGCTATAAAAGCTACAAATTGTTCACTTATTCCATGACTCCTACTCAGTTTTTGATAGCCATGATAATTGCAATCCAAAAGTCATAATCAGGTTGGCATCGAGGATTGGGGTTCAATGACATATTATACACACTGACGAAGCTAAGCCATCTGGTGAATGACATTGGGTTCCAGCTCTCAGCTTCCCACATAAATTTATTGGATCCCAAGCATCATGACATCTAAACGTTTATCAGAGCCAAGCAAACAACTGAACCGTCAGTGCCAAAATAGCCCTCAGCAACCCATTTGAGCAGTTCGTTGGGTCGATGATAGATATTGGGCGTGTCCCAAATCCACAGCAAGCAAGCAACACCCCTATAGGCAGATTCCACCCGCTTGAACTAGCAATTGCGGGCTGGCTGTGCTGCCGGAATGTTACCTTAAAGCAAGCATCCTTGTGCCATCATCGGTCCAGACTACAGCTAACATGGGTGTTGGCAAGCTCAAGCGACTTTACCCATAGGCACGCTTGCCTGAATACCTATGGGGCCATGCAGGAACTACGTGGGTCGATGATACATATTGGGCGTGCCCAATTCCACAGCAAGCAAGCAAGCAACGCCCCTATAGGCAGATTCCACCCGCTTGAACTAGCAATTGCGGGCTGGCTGTGCTGCCAGAACGTTACCTTAAAGCAAGCTTGACGTGTGCCATCATCTCGTCCAAACAATAGTACCCAACATGGCTGACAAGCTCTACCGACTTTACCCATAGGCACGCTTGCCTGAATACCTATGGGGCCATGCAGGAACTACGTGGGTCGATGATACATATTGGGCGTGCCCAATTCCACAGCAAGCAAGCAAGCAACGCCCCTATAGGCAGATTCCACCCGCTTGAACTAGCAATTGCGGGCTGGCTGTGCTGCCAGAACGTTACCTTAAAGCAAGCTTGACGTGTGCCATCATCTCGTCCAAACAATAGTACCCAACATGGCTGACAAGCTCTACCGACTTTACCCATAGGCACGCTTGCCTGAATGCTTATGGGGGTGCCAAACTACCGAAGTGGGGCTCAGCATGCGTTTGACACCTCTTTCCTCTCCCTTGGGCACTCTTGGGGTAAAGACAACCGTCTCATCTCGCTCACAATGCATGTGCTTGCCTGCCTTGGCATGCCTTCCTAGCACATCCTTGTCCTTGGCATGCCATCCCAGCACACACCAAGGCATGCCATCCCAGCACATGCCTTGGCATGCCATCCCAGCACATGCCTCTCTACCCCAAGAGTACTACCACCCCCCTATATATACATTCTGCACAAAAAGTAAAGTGACAGGAACAGACATTAATTTTTTGAGAAATCATAATTTTTGAAGGCAAGCACGTGGTCAGCCACGCTTTCAGGTCGTCGTGCGGGAACAAGGGCAGCGTGCTGGGCAGCGTTCTAGGCAACATGCCATGATGTGGGGCGCTTCCAAGGCAGCATGGCTTGTTTACTAGGCAACATGCTGCAATGTGTGGGGCATCGATCGATTAACTAGCAAACATCGTTGTTGCTTGTAGGCATCGTGTGGGGCATTTACAAGGCATCGGGCTTGATTTATAGGCAACGGGGCTTGGGGAGACCGACGCCTTGCTTGTATAGGCTTTAAACCTCGCGTCTCGTGTGCTTCTATCATGCCCATGCTTGGGCACAGGGGTTGCTCAAGCCCCTGGTCTCCCCTATATATACATTTTGCACAAAAAGTAAAGTGACAGGAACAGACATTAATTTTTCGAGGAATCATAATTTTCGAGGTTTGCTGGTCGTCGAGGCAACGTGGGCAGGCAACGTGGGGGGGAGGGGCGCTTGGTGGGGGGGAGGGAGGGGAGAGGGGCGCTTGTTCTCAGTCATCGTTGGGGCATTTGGGCTGTTATGCGCGCCACCAGCCTCCTTTGGCTTGGGCGCTCTCGTACCTTGCCCGGGCATGGGCTGCTCAACACCCACCACTCCCCTATATATACATTTTGCACAAAAAGCTAAGTGACAGGAACAAACATTAAATTTTTGAGGAATCATAATTTTTCAAAACCCCATCAAACGACGTCGGATTGGCATGAAATTTTGCGTGAGACCTCGGTAACGTGTTTTAAGGTGTTTGGATGAAAGAAATTCAGTTTTCGGGTCCCGAGGGCCCGTTGGCCCGGCTCGGTCGGCCCGTGACGCTTGTTTGACGTGGATTGTCCGTAACCCCATGAAAGAACGTCGGATCATCCCGAAACTTTACGTGGCTGTTGTAGGGCCCAAGTAGGGTGGTTTCGGGTCACGGGCCGGTCTGATCGGGTCAAAACGTTGACTGGGCTCGGGTCGGGACCGAGCGCCCGTGTGGTTCAACCAT
>JARYGA010056341.1:0-20366 GCA_030545235.1 Helianthus tuberosus
AAACGGAGAAGTCCAACGCGTCAGGATAGTTATCCGGACGGATGGGCATGCACACGGATGGGCCATCCGCACGCATGGGCCATCCGAAAGGATGGGCCATCCGCACGGATGGGCTATCCGGGCAAGAACTCCTTCCCTCTCCTCTGTTGCCTATAAATACCATGTCACATCACTTGAACAGTGATGTGACAGCTCCTATTCAACCAAACACGCTCCAAGACCCTTTTCTCTTGATTTCCTCGCGATTCCGGTAAGATTTCAACCTAAAACTCGTACTTCTGTGATCTACACTCGATTCTACATCATTCTATCTTTCAAAACTCAAATTCCAACCGTGAAATCTGCGGATTTGAGGCGTTTTGAGGTGATGTCACCAAGAGTTCTTATGAACTTCAAGTTGGGGTCTCATTTCACTATAAACGACTCAGATCCGGGTGATTTCCACACGTTTTAATAACAAGTCTCACCTAAATCTGTGCGATTTCGAGTTAACCAGGAAGAACCATCACGAACGGCCAGATCTGATGGAACGGGGTGATTCCCGGCCGTTAGAACGAGTCGGAATTGACGGAACTTCAAGTGTTAGTGCGAAATTACACTACCCTAGTAAAAACGAACGTATTCTTTCCGTTAAACACTCGGAAGCAGTGTTCAGAGTGCGAAACAGACATGTCAGCCCGCACGGATGACATGTCAGCCCGCACGGATGACATGTCAGCCCGCACGGATGACATGTCAGCCCGCACGGATGACATGTCCGCCCGCACGGATGACATGTCAGCCCGCACGGATGACATGTCAGCCCGTACGGATGACATGTCAGCCCGCACGGATGACACATGTCCGCACGGATGACATGTCAGTCCGCACGGATGACATGTCAGTCCGCACGGATGACATGTCAGTCCGCACACACCATTCATCCGCACGTACCTCCACCCGCACGGATGACCATTTATACGCGCATTAACCGCACGGATGACACACCATCCGCACGGATCACTTGTCATCCGGACGGATAACTTGTCTATCCGCACGGATGAGAACCATTCGACCTAATGAGTAACTTTTCAAGGCTAATCTCGCTTAACCGTATATCGTTTACTCTATTCTTCAAGGATCAATACAGACATTCTCGCAACCGACTCAAACAAGTTGTATTCCCGCTAAACGCGCACTGTGAGTATACTTGACCCCTTTTTAATCGAATTTTGGGTGTAACATACGTTTCCAACAAATCGAACTTATCAAACGAAATATTCAATCAATCGAATTATCACTTGCGAATAACTGTTATGCATAGATATACGTGATGCTAGTTGCATATGTGCTAGGGCTTATACTCGCGACGTCCCACCACGACTAGTATAGTACTATTGCGCCCGACGGGGTCTAGTTATGCCATCGTACATTCGAGAGTCGAGGACTTAGTTGGTAGTATCAGTTTTGTGAGTATATATGTCGTGTATTACGTTTATGCATTTGGACATTCGCAGCACTTTTACTCTATTATGCTATACTTATCAAACCTGTATACTCGCCAATACTTTTGTATTGACAAATATTTTAACGTATGTTGCAGGTTAGATCGCAGACTATATCAAATCAAGCTAGGGAGTCTAGAAACTCAACTAAAATCTAGGTTGTCGGATTTGTATTGTTCGAGAGGACAGGAAATCTGTGATAACTTATGTGATTGTATTACTTGTTAGTATGGGATAACGAATGTGTTCAATATTATCGCAATATAGTTGTTATGGATTCTCTTGAGCAATCTGATTTGCCTAGTGCCGCGCCCCGATGATTCCGCCATCGGTTGGGGTGTGACAGATTGGTATCAGAGCCATAACTATAGGGAATTAGGCCAGACTCGACCTAGTCCGGGTCGACGTCTTAGAAATTGACCTAGTCTACAGTCTAAGTACCAACAGGCCAACTCGTACAAACCCAGTAGGGTTTGTATTGGGCTTACTTTATACTCTCGGTCGAAATTGCTAAAAAGCTACAACTTTGTGTGAACACCGCGTACTACAACTTCACACGAAGAAGCCTTTCCTAAGGCTGAAATACTACTTAGCCTTTCCTAAGGCCGACACAATACACGTGTTTTCGAAAATACTCGCATAACAAAACCGAGCGATCCAGTCAAGATCAGGTGTGAAAACCAAGAACTCTCGATAGGATTGCTCACTCAGCGCATTTTTCTAGCACGAGAACCTTTCATCGAGTTAGGAGTGACGTCCACATCTCGACGAAAGTCTCCATTTCGAAATCTAGTGGAACTCACGAATTTATTCGAAGAGCATAACCACAATTAGGAACGAAACTGTTAAGACAGGGGTGAAACCCGTACCTTAATAAGTCGTTCCACTCTCTATAAACTGGTTTTCAAAAGCTCTCACCAAGGACTCGACTATTATGATGACCCGAGCCACGCGATGACTAGGAAGACGAATGCCATGAGCTGCATCCCAGTGGAAGCATGGAGTCTTCTAGGTCAACGCGCGCGCACGAACTTGTTAAACATAGTTGGGTTACCTTGGGTAGTCAACGCCTAAACACCCAAGGCACTCTATCGTACGAACAACCAATTTTACGACTGGCTGGAACTTATTTACGTTTTGAAACTTTACGCTTTATCGATTTCTCGATTTAACGATTTCCACTCCCTACTTTATAAACGCATGATTCGCACAGCCATCGCAATCTAAAACGAAACCCGAATGTTCGCAACAAAACTAATGCATAATCTATCGCATTCGCTCTTGTTTTCTCACTTCAATGTGCCTCGTATGTTCTAAACCGACCTGTATGTGTATGGATACTAATTACAGCTATATAAATACCTATATATACATATAAACAACAAGTCATTGTGTGAGAACTTAGGAAGTTCGTGTCTCCTATGTGGCTCCTACGTGAACCGTACTACTACTATACTATCGCATCGCAAAACTCAAAAATCATTATGATCGAATCTCACTCCAAGTCTCTTCCTGTCTAGATGCCTTCCAACAACACTACCTCGGGACGACTAGCCAAGAAGAAAGCCAAACGAAGTGTCAATAAGAGGATTGCATCACTTGTGACTAAGGAAGTGAGTAAGCTTATTCCTCGAATTGCCGCTCAAGTGCACCCTCTCAGCAACTCTCGAGCCTCGGAAGACTCCAAGACGGAAGCTCCGCAATCTACTTTTCTCTACAAGCACTTCAAAGCCTGTGACCCGATGGAGTTCACGGGTAAAGGAGGTGCGACTCAACTACTCCAGTGGTTCAATTCTATCGAAGTTACCCTTCGTCAAAGCGGGTGTCCCGATAGTTTCCGTACTACTTGCGCTACCGGAGTATTTCAATCACGAGCACTCGACTGGTGGACCACCGAACGTAACAAACGTGGGATCTCCACAGCTTACGCTCTCTCCTGGGATGAGCTGAAAGAGCTCATGAAGAAAGAGTACTGCCCCCCTCATGAAATCCAGAAACTAGAAAATGAGTTTTGGATGGTTAATCATGCATCATGTGGTGGCGTTGATAGCCGAAAGACAAGGGGGTACATGCACTAATCGGCAGTTGTCTCAATTGCTGAGTGTTATGTGCCTTATGTCCAAGGCTTGATGCAAAACTACTATCGAGCCAGGGGTCTCACTGGAAGCAGCCTCTCTATTCCTACGGGGCAGAGGTAAGGTTGTCTACATCTTACCCTCCTCAGACCCTACCTTAGCTTTGCTATTGGTGGGATTTACTGAGTATGATGATGAGAAAACGAGTTTTGGGAAATCAAGCAAACCGAAGGTGACAATGCTGGCTACACCGCAAGGTTCAAGCAGCTTAGCGTAATTTGCCCAAATCAAGTTAACACTCCAGAGGAAGTCATCGCGAAGTACATTCGTGGCTTGCCTGAGTGTGTGGGTGATTTTGTCGAAGCTGCAAGACCTGCTACCATCGAAGAAACATACCGCTTAGCCGTAGAAATCAACAACAAACGACTCATGGAAGGATTATTCTCAAGGAATCCTGTCAAGCAAGCTCATCAAGCAATCTCCAGTAATCCTTCAGGCGAACATGTTGACGAATCTTCTGACGAATCTACTGGCGAATCTTCTGACAAATCTGCTGGCAATTCTTCTAATGAATCAGCTAACGATTCTTCTGACGGATCTGCTAACGATTCTTCGGACGAATCTGCTGCCGATTCTTCTGACAAATCTGCCTACGCATCTTCTGACAAATCAGCCAAAGACTCTGCAAGTGAGTCTTCAGACGAATCCTCCAACGACGACACTTCTTCGCAAGACACCGACAAACCCAGCCGTAAGCGAAAGACTTCAAGCCCGAGCTCATCAACAACCGAACTGCTGCAACCGGAACCTCTTCGAACAGTTCCGATGTTTCCAAAACGAGCCTACACTGGAGCTCATCCTCAGTGTTACTCGTGTACCTATCATCATCCAGTTGGGGCTGACTGTCGCTATTGCAATAACTGCAACCGTTACGGTCACTTCACCCGCAACTGCCGCATCGAACCGTGAACTTGAGTACAACAACACAGCTCCAGCAAAAGTCTTCAGCGTCAGACATCTAGCAAGCGTAGGATAAAGTTGTAATGATACGATTCTCGACGTTAATTTCTAAGTTTTGAACCTACTCTATTATTCGAAGTTACCACTACGTGTAACGTCAACTCTCGTTTTCGTTTCCTCCATCCCACTTTAGTCGTCGCACTTAGACTAGAAACACGCACATACTATATACTATATCACGAAATAATGTGTTTTACCCTCACTGCACTTTTAGAACGAGGTACGATAAACGTGCAAGGAACGATTAATCGCGGGTGCACACGGGATTACTTGGGTCAGTGCACGGAGATCGTAGTGAATTCTAAGGTGCCATAGCGTTTTGGCAAAAGGTGACACCAAAACACGGGAAGAAAGTAGTAGGGGTCGGGCAAGGTGTGCTTTATCATACTACCGAAGTTCCGTGAAGAAGGTGCCACGTGGAGTCGAACGTTATTAGACCTATTATACTATTGTGATTATTTTCAACACACTACACTCAATCGCAAGGCGTAACAAACCGTATCATCGCGAGACTTGTCGTAAGTCTGCAAACGCAATGCAAACGCCTCATCGATGGACTCTGGAGAGTCTACCTCGCAGGACAATTGCATCAACGCAAGACTAGTCGTAAGTCTATAGCGATCAATCTCATCAAACACACTAACGCTCACGATATTATCGGGTGAGGACCTATTCTACCCTCCTCGATAACCGTGATGCGTCGCAACGTAACGTTAAGCTTACTCGAAACAAAAATCGACTAATCGCAAGCATTTATTATGTGTATCTCGAAATCTCTATCGCTTATTGTGAGAATCTCTATCGCCCGCTGTGTATCAATCTATCGCTATACCGTTATCCGTGATATTTGTGCTAAGTTAGAACGCATGACCTTGCCTCACGAGAGGAAGCTCATATGGTTAAAACAAGGTGCTTTAGCTATATCAGCGGCCTTTCGTGGAAACGGGCCATGTGGGGTCTAATGTTAGTTAAATTCTGTGGTGTTAATCAATCAAACCGAACCGCGTAAATCGAACCGCATACCTCCATTTCTTGCAACACCACTACCCATTATTGTAACTCGTATATCTTCACCCACATTACTAGTGTTGTGTTCGTATTGTTCGTTTAATCACCCAATCGCTTACCGCATATCGTGTATAGTCTACCGCTTATCCGCGTACCGTTTATCGCTCGTTTGGTGTTCATTGCAGTCTATGTGGTATTAGTACACCTGACACTGCTCCACGAGACAAAACTAACCTGGTTAAGCATGGTGTTTCGCCATGTTAGCAAACTCTCGTGAAAACGTGCCATGTGGGTTTAATGGGGAATCTAATCAAAAACGCGCTATTCGCTTCTCGCTTATCAACTCGCTGGAATAATCTATTCTTATGCTCGGTCCGACTTTCTATCGATTGGGCCGGGTAAACGTAATTCTATCCGAGTCATATCGGAACACTTGACACTGCCTCACGAAACGGGAATAATATGGGCAAAGCATGGTGGATACGCCGCTGGTACTTCCTATATATAAGTGTTTTAAACATATTAACGAATTTCGTGGGAAGGTGCCCAGTGGGGCTTGATGCTAAATCATCCTTTTCAAAAGGTTAAAATTGATTTTTATAAAACTTTTATTAAAACCATGGAACAAGTGAAGTTCCTCACAATGTGGAGGTAACATCGAATCAGCTTAACTCCATGTTCGGAGGGAGCTTCATGAGTCCAATTTTTCCGTAAAACCTTTTTCAAGATCAAAAACAAGACTTTCAAGGGAAACCCATGTCATAGGAGAGTTTTCGTAACCCTTGTTTTCATCTTCGAATTCCTTAAAATGTTAGAAACTTAAACTTCCTTGCAACATCGGTTAACATCGACACTGTTGACCGCACCTTAAAAAGGAAAATTTTCAGAGATTTTCATCCTAAATCCCTTTTTGATATCTAAAACGAACGCTTCTTGCAACATTGGTTAACAATCGACTCAGTTAACCCAACGTTATGAGAAACCTTCCAAATTGCAATCGCAACGAACTAACGAATTCTACACAAGACAAGGTACTTGAAATGCCAACTCGTGGGATTAATACTTTCGTCTTTACGTCACCTTCTCGCTATCGCAGTCGATCTCTCTCATTCGAAACGTTCGCGCTGTCAACTTACGGTCAAATCACACGCTGTATCACTACTTTTACCATATCAACTCTTAGAAGTCTACCTATTGGATTAATTTCGGGACGAAATTTCCTAAAGTAGGGGAGACTGTAACAACCCGCACTTTTGTGCGTTGTTACTACTCGTTATACTCGTTACGCCTAGCACCAGAGATTCGGATCGTAATGTAACCATATCATATATATCGCTATTCGAAGGATAATCGCATATTTTCGAAATACAATATCACTATACTACGCTATTATCACACTAACACTCACGGAGGCATTGAGTGAGGACCTATTCTACCCTCCTCAGTGGCCGTGATGTGTCGAACGTAAACAATTAACGCTAACAAGGACCCTCGGGTGAGTGCTGTAGCTCCAGTCGTCATGACGATGATGACAATACGAGTAAACGGTACCCCGTCAGTCTTTGTGGCACTACACGAAACAACGTTCACGATGACATCAAGAAAGGACCTATACTACCCTCACTGATGACCGTGAAACGTCGCTAATAATCGCATACTCGAAACGGAAACCGATTGTTAATTATCGAAACTTTGGATTATGGATACGTAAATACGACCCCTAGTGATATATATATATATATATATAATAATAATAATAATAATAATAATAATAATAACAATATAATGATAATATAAATTAATTATGAAAAGTACGCACTTCGAAAACTATCAAAACGATCAAAAACGGAGAAGTCCAACGCGTCAGGATAGCTATCCGGACGGATGGGCCATCCGGACGGATGGGCCATCCGGACGGATGGGCCATCCGGACGGATGGGCATGCGCACGGATGGGCCATCCGCACGGATGGGCCATCCGCACGGATGGGCTATCCGGGCAAGAACTCCTTCCCTCTCCTCTGTTGCCTATAAATACCATGTCACATCACTTGAACAGTGATGTGACAGCTCCTATTCAACTAAACACGCTCCAAGACCCTTTTCTCTTGATTTCCTCGCGATTCCGGTAAGATTTCAACCTAAAACTCGTACTTCTGTGATCTACACTCGATTCTACATCATTCCATCTTTCAAAACTCAAATTCCAACCGTGAAATCTGCGGATTTGAGGCGTTTTGAGGTGATGTCACCAAGAGTTCTTTTGTGCGTTGTTACTACTCGTTATACTCGTTACGCCTAGCACCAGAGATTCGGATCGTAATGTAACCATATCATATATATCGCTATTCGAAGGATAATCGCATATTTTCGAAATACAATATCACTATACTACGCTATTATCACACTAACACTCACGGAGGCATTGAGTGAGGACCTATTCTACCCTCCTCAGTGGCCGTGATGTGTCGAACGTAAACAATTAACGCTAACAAGGACCCTCGGGTGAGTGCTGTAGCTCCAGTCGTCATGACGATGATGACAATACGAGTAAACGGTACCCCGTCAGTCTTTGTGGCACTACACGAAACAACGTTCACGATGACATCAAGAAAGGACCTATACTACCCTCACTGATGACCGTGAAACGTCGCTAATAATCGCATACTCGAAACGGAAACCGATTGTTAATTATCGAAACTTTGGATTATGGATACGTAAATACGACCCCTAGTGATATATATATATATATATATATATATATAATAATAACAATATAATGATAATATAAATTAATTATGAAAAGTACGCACTTCGAAAACTATCAAAACGATCAAAAACGGAGAAGTCCAACGCGTCAGGATAGCTATCCGGACGGATGGGCATGCGCACGGATGGGCCATCCGCACGGATGGGCCATCCGCACGGATGGACTATCCGGGCAAGAACTCCTTCCCTCTCCTTTGTTGCCTATAAATACCATGTCACATCACTTGAACAGAGATGTGACAGCTCCTATTCAACCAAACACGCTCCAAGACCCTTTTCTCTCGATTTCCTCGCGATTCCGGTAAGATTTCAATCTAAAACTCGTACTTCTGTGATCTACACTCGATTCTACATCATTCTATCTTTCAAAACTCAAATTCCAACCGTGAAATCTGCGGATTTGAGGCGTTTTGAGGTGATGTCACCAAGAGTTCTTATGAACTTCAAGTTGGGGTCTCATTTCACTATAAACGACTCAGATCCGGGTGATTTCCACACGTTTTAAAAACAAATCTTACCTAAATCTGTGCGATTTCGATTTAACCAGGAAGAACCATCACGAACGGCCAGATCTGATTGAACGAGGTGATTCCCGGCCGTTAGAACGAGTCGGAATTGACGGAACTTCAAGCGTTAGTGCGAAATTACACTACCCTAGTAAAAACGAACGTATTCCTTCCGTTAAACACTCGGAAGCAGTGTTCAGAGTGCGAAACAGACATGTCAGCCCGCACGGATGACATGTCAGCCCGCACGGATGACATGTCAGCCCGCACGGATGACATGTCAGCCCGCACGGATGACATGTCAGCCCGCACGGATGACATGTCAGCCCGCACGGATGACATGTCAGCCCGCACGGATGACATGTCAGCCCGCACGGATGACATGTCAGCCCGCACGGATGACATGTCAGCCCGCACGGATGACATGTCAGCCCGCACGGATGACATGTCAGCCCGCACGGATGACACATGTCCGCACGCACCATTCATCCGCACGTACCTCCACCCGCACGGATGACCATTTATACGCGCATTAACCGCACGGATGACACACCATCCGCACGGATAACTTGTCTATCCGCACGGATGAGAACCATTCGACCTAATGAGTAACTTTTCAAGGCTAATCTCGCTTAACCGTATATCGTTTACTCTATTCTTCAAGGATCAATACAGACATACTCGCAACCGACTCAAACAAGTTGTATTCCCGCTAAACGCGCACTGTGAGTATACTTGACCCCTTTTTAATCGAATTTTGGGTGTAACATACGTTTCTAACAAATCGAACTTATCAAACGAAATATTCAATCAATCGAATTATCACTTGCGAATAACTGTTATGCATAGATATACGTGATGCTAGTTGCATATGTGCTAGGGCTTATACTCGCGACGTCCCACCACGACTAGTATAGTACTATTGCGCCCGACGGGGTCTAGTTATGCCATCGTACATTCGAGCATCGAGGACTTAGTTGGTAGTATCAGTTTTGTGAGTATATATGTCGTGTATTACGTTTATGCATGTGGACATTCGCAGCACTTTTACTCTATTATGCTATACTTATCAAACCTGTATACTCGCCAATACTTTTGTGTTGATAAATATTTTAACGTATGTTGCAGGTTAGATCGCAGACTATATCAAATCAAGCTAGGGAGTCTAGAAACTCAACTAAAATCTAGGTTGCCGGATTTGTATTGTTCGAGAGGACAGGAAATCTGTGATAACTTATGTGATTGTATTACTTGTTAGTATGGGATAACGAATGTGTTCAATATTATCGCAATATAGTTGTTATGGATTCTCTTGAGCAATCTGATTCGCCTAGTGCCGCGCCCCGATGATTCCGCCATCGGTTGGGGTGTGACAGGGTCGAAACGCAAAATTTTAAACTTGAGGGGGTAATAGTGCAAGGGGTTAAAACCAAATGTTTTAAACGAAAAGAGGGCGGTGGCGTTAAAAATGGAGTAATAGTGAAAGGGATTAAAAAAAAAGCAAAGTTTAAAACTTGAGGATGTGGTGCGTAATTCAAACTTGAGGATAACAAATGAAAAGTTTGAAAGTTGTGGGGTGTGCGATGGAAAAGCCATGTAAATTAAAAAGTATAGGGATATAAAAAGGAAAGTGTACAAAACTACGGGGTTGAAAAAAGAAAATGTCAAAAAAAAAATATGGGAGTAAAAAGAGCAAATTATATGGGGTAAAATAAATCAAACTAGTGGGATTTTCCCGTGCTATGCTGTGGGAATTCAGTCGTTATCGGTTTGCTTTGTTACAATATCGGCATTCACTATAGCAACTAAAAGAGAAAAAATGAAGTTGTGATATGACCAAAAGAATATCGACACATGTTTTACATTGATCTAAAACCACAAAAACGAATACTGATACTGATGTTGTTCGGCCGGAATCGGTTCGACTCGTTAGGGTACCAACACTTGTAATGTTATTTTATTTTTATGTAATTTTTTAAATTTATGCTGTCTATGCAATTTATATTAATGTCTTTTATTTAAATTTAATAGATTTTTTATAAATTTTAAATATAAAATAATAACAAAAAGTGTGTGCCACGTATCGAATAACACCACTCTTCCACGACCCGTCCCACACCTCCCGTTTTTGCACCACGTCCCACTTTTGACGCATGCTTACGTGTCATTCACACGTCGCATAACTCCCCATTTTCAAGTCCCTCCGCACCGTATAGTCTAACTAGATTATTCATTCAAACATCTCATTCCCTATGATAAGTTAACCGTCAGTATACTTGCACATTAATGTATGCTTACTAAACTAACATTCTTCTTGATATCTGGAGG
Organism: Helianthus tuberosus; assembly: GCA_030545235.1. Lineage (NCBI taxonomy): Eukaryota > Viridiplantae > Streptophyta > Magnoliopsida > Asterales > Asteraceae > Helianthus > Helianthus tuberosus. The sequence goes on from JARYGA010056341.1 coordinate 11,190, forward strand.
AAAGAAGATGGAGAGTTTCGTCAGCAGATGACCCTGATCCTGAAACATCCAAATCTTCATCAATGACTACCAGTAGTTTGTTCTTCTCTTTGGTTTGCCCCCATATAACCGTGTAGAACCCAAAAGAAATTATCGTGGTTCCAATGACACTGCAAATACGAATTTAAAGATTCAAGAAAAAGCCATGGTGAACGAGTTTCTTTTCAAGTATAAAGCAACAAAATCAAACGGGCAAATGCGTTAACCATTTACCTTCCTAAGTGAAGTGAATCACCAAGAAATGTGACACCCATGATCATTGCGATAACGATTGAGAGGGGTGAGAACATGGCCACGAAAATTGGGCCTTTCTTCCGCAGGCACCAAGTGAAAACACTACATCGGACCGCAGTGGTATAAAATGCCTTTAAATAGAACAAGTCAATCTACCAACAACAAAACAGATGTGTTACCTAACTTGAAAAACTGGTGTAGGTTACTCAACTTACCCCCAAAACAACAGCAGTCACCCCAGTTTCTGGTCGAAGCACCCAAGCACTTCGATTTTGTTCTACGAAAGGAGAAAGAGTGATGCATTGAATTGTCCCGAAGAGATTAAAGAAAAAGACAATGGTTTGTTGATCTGGATACTCTATAGTTGTTGCTGTCTAGAAGTGTAGATCAAGAAGTAGTAATTACATGTATATCACCATAAGTGTCACATTGTATACAAACTTTTACTTCTTTTATCATAAACATGAAAGTTATTAAACAAGTATTGGCATACAAATACCTGTAATACAACCCATATGCAACCGAAGATGAGACTGATAAGGATAATTAAACTCCCATATATCCATTCTGATGGTTGTGACAAAAAGAGCTGGTTGGGTGAATTGATATGAAACATTCTTGGGCCTTGATAGAGTGTGAACACCATTGCTCCCAATATTGATATCATGGTACCCAATAATTTTGCTACACTTGAAATTGTTGTGTCTAATTTCTCCAACCTAAAACACAAACTACATTTTGCATTGGGTTTTCTTATTTTGAAATAAAGTGAATAATGCTTGTACCTGAAAAATACTGCAATCAAGAATGTAATTTCAGGACCTAAGTTTGAGATGGCAATTGCCATGGTTGGAGAGACGTGGTCAACACCTGCATTCCAAAGTACCTGAGCGAGACAAACCCTACATATATCCAAAATGATTAGAAGTAAATGAAAGCAGCAAGTTTTATTTTTGTTGTTCGAATATAAATTTATAAACACACACGTACAAATAATGTTAACCCACCCGTTCGACCCGATTACAGTACAATTCGTCTGAACTGTTACCTATAGCGTTTGTTGCACCTTGCTAAACAGATAGTAATCAGTCACTTATCGGGTTTTCTGAATTAATGACTTTTTTTTAATTTAAAAATGCAACTAAAAGATGCTAAATTAAATAACGGTTTTACACAACCCGGCAAAAATTACCGGTCCTGAATGAACCCTCAGCGACCTAACAAGGCTGCTTTTGGTTTGAAAAATCTTGTATGTTTCGTTTCGGCAGGCATTCTATTAATTTAATTTTGTTAGCTTTTAATATGTGACAATGGACTCGATTGCTTACCCGATAAGGCCAAGGAGGAATAATCTGAAGAGAATACGCAAAGTGAGCGGAGGACGATCGACGTTTCTGATAATGTGAATGATGAACAATGGAAGAAGAATGAATGTGCCAAGAGCATTATGGTAAACAACATAGACGAAACTGCTCATACCATCATTCATGGCTTCTTTGACTATGGTTATGACCGCCATATCCACACATGTTAACATCAACATTGCAACAAACGGAAGCACGTTCTCCATTGTCGAAACTCTGACACAAAGTTCACAACTTGAAAATGAGAATATGAAAAAATTTTAGTGAACCTAGTGAGAGAGACGAATGAATAATAGCCAACCCAAAATATATATCTCTTCTCTGCGTTTTTAATTTTCAGAATGCTCCTCCTAATCCATACAAGTTTTTTTTATCGTTACCCACACCACCAAAAAAGTCCCTTACTCATGCATATATAGATAACATAGTATATTCAGGGACAAGGACATTTCAAAACCAATAATTCTCTGGTTAGTGTTTTCCAATGATTAAAGTTGTGGGGATACATTCGTCACCAACTGGGATTGGATTTAAAGATTCAAGAACAACCCATGGTCAACCGGTTTCTTTTAACAATGAATCAACAACCTAAAATGGGATTGGATTAGTATGAACTACAATGCATGTTCCAAGACACTCGTCACCAACTCAAGTTAGGATTTTGAGATGAAAACTAAAGATTAAGGGAGCGTTCATTTCATGGAATGGAATGGAATTGGAAATGGAATTGAAATTGGATTTTGATGGATTCCTTTGAAATCCCAAAATGTGTTCGGTTGATAAAACTATTAATGGAATTAGAATTTAAGTTATGCAAAATGACACAACTACCCTTTAAAATTAGCAAATATAAAAAGCCATATATTTTTAAATAAAATCTTTAAAATTAAACTAGTGTACCACTCACCCACCCCCCCCCCCCCCCCCAAAAAAAATAATAATAATAATAATAATAACTAATTTGATTAAAAATGAATTTTAAACTTACTAATTTAAAAAAAAATTACATTCGGGTTTTATTTTATTAATAAAAAAATCTAAAACACATTATAAAACTAGTAAATATAAAATAAGCATCTAAATTCAAATGTCTTCGAAGTCTCACTATTCAACAAAAATAAAAACAAGTTTGTTTTTTATTATAATAACTCAAAGCCTTGTGTCTGCAGAACACATTGCCAATTCTTCTTGAGCCAACAATTTCAAAAAGAGATGCCTTGTTCTTTTCGTAACCTCATAGAGATTGATATGAAGTGGAAAGATGTTGTAACGACACTTATTCCGTCTAATTTAAACAAGCTAAAAATAATAAAAAAATATTAAACCAACGCAAATTTTAACAAACTATGAATTAGAAAACATACTAAACTAATGCAAATTTTCAAACATAGGACAAGAAGTTCAGCATACGACCATAGGTGGTTCAACATGCAACTACAAGTCTTAAACATAACTAGACGACTACAAATCTTAAACATAATTACAAACTTTAAAACCAACAACTATGTAATAATCTAAAGCATAACCAACAACAGTTTAACAATCCATGTGTTTGTAAAATATTCTTGATTAGTTGGTAGCACTCCAATAATCATGTAATAATCTAAAGCATAACCAACAACAGTTTAACAATCCATGTGTTTGTAAAATATTCTTGATTAGTTGGTAGCACTCCAATAATCAAACATGCTTTGGGCTAGATTGCCCCTAAACATTGTCCACTTGTTTGACGTCTCAATGTGAGTTATATTATCTCCATCTACGTCTACGTCCTCATCCTCGTCCCCGTCTACGTCTTCATCTTCGTTTTCGTCTTCATTTCCAAGTTCTCTTGTTCCTTGGTTTTCATCTTCAAATTGATCTATTGGCATTTATCTCCTTATAAAATTATGAAGAACACAACATGCCATTATGATCTTATTCTTTTTGGTCAATAGGATAATACGAGTGGTCTCTCAAAATTCCCCATCTTTTCTTCAAAATACCAAAACATCTTTCGAAAACATTTATTGCAGACGAATGTTTCATGTTGAACAATTCTTTTGGGGTAGTGGGTTATGCCTAGTACGACAATCATTTAAGTGATATCTTTGACCTCTATAAGGAGCGAGAAATCCTTCTCCGTTTGTGTATCTCGCGTCTACCAAATAATAACCTAAAAATACATTGTAGTCAATAAAGACCCAACAACTTAAATTACTAATTTTGTTGTATATGCTTGTATGATTATTTATGTAAGATTTTACATACACGGTCTTGGAACTATCAATCCATGTGGCCTATCAAGAGCGTCTCGCAGGACTCTACTATCGGCTGCCAACCCTTCCCAACCCGGTAACACAAATACAAATTGCATATCTGGTGAACACACACCTAACATGTTTGTAGCAATCTCCCCCTTTGTTGTTCTGTATTTAGGCTTCTCTTCATTGGGCACTAAGCACTTTATGTATGTTCCATCTAGAGCTCCTAAACAATTCTGAAACCGAACAACATAAAAGAAAGTATTATTATACTTTTTCTAATTCCTAGCCTATTTCAATAAAAAATAATAACCATTACATAATACCTTGAACCATTTCCACCTTTGGTCAGTAGAATTCTTGGTAATAGGCTCAGGTTTCTTAAGCAAACGTGAATGCAATTGAATCACCGCATTGCAAACTCGAGAAACACATCTACTAATTATGTATCCTGAACGATCAAACACGCTCGATTCATCTTAATTTGGGATATAGCCATCTTTTCACTCTCATAAACATGTCTAAACAATATCGAATACCGATCTATTTTTGATGAGTGACATCGAATACGTCGTTTATCCATTACTTGTTTGAGCATAAACATGTAAAATGAAAGTACAAGCAAAGAAAGTGTTGTAACAACTTGGTTCCACCATAACAAAATCTCTGTCCTTCTCTTTTGTTTACGGTTACGAGTTGTTAAACTAAGACGGGTCATTCCTAATAATCCACCTAAATCAATAGCTAAAGTCTCAAATAAAAGAAGAACAAAAATCAAAGAAAATATAGTTTTTGATAAAGAAATTATCACATTCCCAAATCATACAAAATATATATTTTGATAAGCAATTATCGCCTGAAATTCATAGCTAATGTCTTAAATAAAAGAAGTCCAAGAATCAAACAATTTTATATATTTTTAACAGATCTTATAAAATAAGTCAAAAATCATATATATTGGTTTAATAGAAACTTGCTTAATTTCTCATGAAGTAAAGAATTTGAAAAGTAGTTAAGTGGATATTTAATTTAAAAGTGGAAACTTTTGTAATTTAATTAGGGCAAAATTTGTTCATGCATTATAGTCTAGTGACATCTTAGTGGTGGGATAAGGCTTATGACCATTAGGTTATGGGTTCAATTCTCACAAGGGGGTTTTGCCAAAATTTATTGGGTTTCCTTCTTAATTGGTGTACATTATTGCCTAGTGGAGATAAATATGATCGGGAGATATCATTAGTGGCACAATGATACTCTAGTGGTCCGTCACTGATCCAAATTTGCCGTTCAAAAAAAAATAGGGCTAAATTTGCTGAAGTTAAAACAGAGTTTGAATGGCAGTGCTCTGAGTAATTAATAACGACAACCCAACTCAATCAAACAGATGCTTAGCATCTAACTAGCTTTCTGTTTCTGCCATTATCTCTAATTTTGAGATAAAAAGTAAAGATTAACCCTTTACCTTCCTAAATGAAAGGAATCACCAAGAAATGCGACACCCGTGATCATTGTAATAATGATAGAGAGGGGCGAGAACATAGCCACAAAAACTAGACCTTTCTTCCCCAAGCACCAAGTTAGAACACTATTGTTAGGAAACTTTTTATGTAAGTATTGAAGAAAAAGATAATCAGCCTGATCAATAGGAGAAGATAAAGTACTGAAGGTCAAAACAGCAAAAAGAAACAAGATAGGACACCAGAAATGAACAATACATCTTCCTCATGAATTAGAAGTTGGTCAAGAACATGAGAAGACTATCAGAAAAGGCTATTCTGATGGATCTGGTGATATTTCTGATGAATATCATCAGATTCTGGTAAAATCTAATCATCAGATTTCCTGATGATTTGTTCATCGGATTTCTGATCACCACTCGTCTGAACAATCACTATCTTGCCACAACTGACGAAGCAAGTTGACACAAATGGATTCAATGAATATGTCAAAAAGCTACTTTTTACAGGACAAGTGCATGAATAAACAAATGTTTATTCATGCCCAAAACTTTCTATAAATGGAAAGCTCTCCAGCAAATGACAATGACTCAAGCCTAGCATTTAATACATACTACAAAAATCCATTGCCATTTGACCACAGAATTTCACAAGTATTCGTTTGTATTAGTTAATAACCTCACAATCACCTTGTAAACCATTTTGTTTCAAAGTGATATAAACTTGAAAAATCGGTAGTTCTTGTTTCTTGAAAGTTTGATTTCTATTTCCGCACACTATTTTCATATCTGTTGAAATCATTTGCCATATTACGAGAAAAGAAAGTTTTTAGTCCATCTGGGACCAACAATTGGTATCAGAGCAGATTGAATAAATTATTTTCAAACGGTCAATTGCTCATTCTTTTTTCTAAATATGGCAAACTTTCAAACCTAGAACAATGCTTTCAACATTGGGTCTATGTCAAAGCCTCCGACTTTGGTCAGAGAGGAGTACCCCCAATGGAAAATCAGGATGATCAATTTCCTAAATGGACATGATCGAGCTCTATTTCAATCCATTGTGAGTGGCCCACATATACCCATGATTGAGATACCAGGCACACCAGGAACTGATGATTCACCTGAAGTACCATCATCTTGGGCCCTAAAAGCTGAAAATTTTTGGGGTGATGATGATAAGAAAAGGGTGGAAGCAGATGAAAGGGCCAAATCACTTTTGATTATGGCACTTCCTAATGACATATTCTCTCAAGTAGATGCATGTGCATCAACTAAAGAGATATGGGATCAGTTAGAAAATCTTTGTGAAGGAGGAGAAAGAATGAAGAGGAACAAGAGAACAAATTGTGTTTCCTCTTATGAGAGATTTAAAATTTTACCAAATGAAACCCTTTGTGAAACTTGTAATAGGTTTACAAAACTTTTAAATGAGCTAAAGAAATTTGGAATTGAAAAATCAAACGATGAAAAAAATGTGAAATTCCTAGTTATGAAGAAGTCTAACCATGACTTTAGCCTCCACCTTAGAGCTAGAAAATATGAGTCTTCATGACTTATATAGCATTTTTGTCCCAGAGAAGATGAAATATATGAAGAATCAAATTAAAGAGGGGGATCTATAGCTCTCATCTCAAATTCACAAAGAACACCCACTTTTGATCTATAAACCTCAAATTGCCAAAGTGTGGAAAAAATGTTGATACATCATCAGATTTTTCTACATTTACTGAGGCAACTGCATTGCTCACCAAAACTTTTGAGCAGGGGTTAAAGGGAGGAAGCCACAAGTGCTAGAAAAGTGACAAAGGGGGGATGGAAGGAAAATCAAGGGATAAAGGAAAAACAGAAGTTGTTTGTTACAAGTGTAAGCCAAAAGGGTCATTATACATCAGAATGCAAGAACAAAAAACTGAAGGATGTTGCTTTCTATTAAAAGAAGTTGGAAGAAGCCAAAAAGCAACAACAAGTCAGTTTAATTGGTGGGACAGATGCATGGTTATCAGATGACTCTTCTGATGAAGAAGAAGAAGAAGAAGAAGAAAAAGATATGGCAAATTTCTGTCTCATGGCAAAGCTTTCTGATGAAGAACCTGAAAAATAAAAACAAAAGGTAAACTTAGATAATCTTGATCTTGAGCATAGATTAAACAGGCTTATGTCAGATTTTCTAAACCTGCAAGAAAAACAGAAATCCGAAAACAAAAAATCTGATGAGTTGCAAAGAACATTTTGAATAAAGTTATAATTGAAAACCAATTACTAATTAAAGAAAGCTTAAACAACAAAGCAAAAATTGAATTTTATGAAACAGAAAAGAAGGATTTGTATATAAAAAAATTCATGACAAACAAATAAATGTAAAAGGTTTTCAACAAGCAAAAGAATTTATTAACTTTATTGAAACCACACCCAATAACAAAGGTGAAGGTTTGGATATGTAAAAACAAATGTTAAGAATCCTACCATCATTGTAAAGGCAACAGATCAGATATCTGATAAATTAACATCAGAATCTGATACAGAATGTTGCAAATCAATAAGTTTTGATAACTCTTTTGAAGCTTCAAAAATCAACTTCAAAGGAAAAAGAAATGAATCCAAACAAGAATTTTCAAAAACTCCAGAAAAGATTCATTCAAAATTTCAAAAATATCCACAACTTTCATCACAAGAATACAAATCAGAAAATTCTGATAAAGAGACTTGTATGTGTGTTGACATACTGAAGCTAGTTCAACACCATCTCTAAACAAAAATTGAACAATCTGTTCATGGCTCAGCATGCAACAGATATTCTGATGAAATTTCATCTAAAGAAGAAAGTTTGATTAAGAATTAATCAGGAAAAGTACCCAAGCAAGTCTGGGTACCAAAAACCCTCTAACTTTACCATTTCAGGACCATCATGTGCAGCAGATCTGGTACTGCGATTCTGGTAGCTCCAGGCACATGACTGGAGATAGGAGCTTGCTCAGTAATTTTGTTCCAAAACTAGGTAAATTAGTCAACTTTGGAAATGGAGTAAAGGAGAGGACATTGTGGTATGGTTGTATGAAGTATGGATCATTGACCATTGAAAAAGTAGCCTTTGTAGAAGGCTTAAAGTACAATTTGCTAAGTTGTGGTCAATTTTGTGACAAAGGATTTCAGGTAACCTTCTTACCAGAAAAATGTTTGCTAATTGGTCTAGATGGAAACAAAATCTACTAAAGTGGAAAAAGAATAAGAAATTCTATCTATTACTTTGATTTTAAAGAAGAAAATGAACATCCTCAGTTGTGCTTATTTTCAAAAAATAACAAAGGTAATAGTTCGCTGTGGCACAAAAGATTAGCCCACTTAAACTTTAAAAATCTAAGTAAATTAGCAAACAAAGGACTGGTGAAAGGATTACCTTTCATATCCTCAAAGAAGGATAAGATTTGTGAGGCTTGTGAAATGGGAAAATAAAAAAGAAGCTCACATAAAACAATTTCTGAATCATCAATTTCACAAAATTTAGAACTTTTGCACATGGATCTTTGTGGACCAAAATATATTTCTTTCCAGAAAAACTTTCAGTGCTTATTGGTCCACAAAGATCCATGTGTAAAAGTTCTAAATTTTGTGAAATTGATGATTCAGAAATTGTTTTATGTGAGTTTCTTTTTTTATTTTCCCATTTCACAAGCCTCACAAATCTTATCCTTCTTTGAGGATATGAAAGGTAATCCTTTCACCAGTCCTTTGTTTGCTAATTTACTTAGATTTTTAAAATTTAAGTGGGCTAATCTTTTGTGCCATAGCCAACTATTACCTTTGTTATTTTTTGAAAATAAGCACAACTGAGCATGTTTAT
>JARYGA010056342.1:0-43838 GCA_030545235.1 Helianthus tuberosus
CCAATTCTTTTGTTCATAGACTAACACATAAAATTAAAAAAATGAACAAAAGAGAATTCGAAACTTGGTGAAACAACTTTCTTCATTGTGCACAAATGTGGTATCTTGGACATACAAATCCCACCATTCTGTCATCCCTTGGTGTTCTTTGAAACCTTAATTAGCGCACCATGAGCTTCAAGAATCGATGAACACAAATTTGCTATTTCTACAAGTGTTTCTACGACTGCAAGAAAAAGTAACACTTTATGTTTTCTAAAAGCGAATAAGAAATCAAGTACAAAGATCCTTGTTCAAAACCTTTAACGCTTCACATCAAAAGTTTCCTAGTCAAATTAGATAGCTATTGAAAGTTGACCTGTATGGAATGAAAGTTGAGAAGAGCGAAGCTTTGGAGAAACTAATGTCCCAAACATTGAGAGTACCTTTTCTCCTTTCTGGAACTGCATACATTCATCATCATCATACTCGGTAAATCCCACCAATAGCAAAGCTAAGGTAGGGTTTGAGAAGGGTAAGATGTAGACAACCTTACCTCTACCCCATAGGACTAGAGAGGCTGCTTCCAGTGACACCCCTGGCTCCATAGTAGTTTTGCATCAAGCCTTGGACATAAGGCGTATAACTCTCGGCAAAAAGGCCGATTAGTGCATGTACCCCCTTGTCTTTCGACTATCAACGCCACTACATGATGCATGATTAACCGTCTCCCACTTTCAACGTTATTTTCATGAAATTAGTAAAATAACGTTAAAGTTAGTGCAATTTCACTTTTGCCCCCCCGAGGGCCCATACATATATAAATTATATGTGCACACCACAAACGAGACGTTTGGAACTGCATACATTAAAAGTAACAAAATAAAAATACAAATGGGAACATGCAAAGACATCATATTCTATGATTTTGGTTTCATTATTTTCACATGAAGAATGTGTGACTACTAATCATATGAAGAATCTTAGAGAACATAAACCTAGAACTAAATCACCAACTCTTTGTAACAATAACATAGGACAATCAATTCAATCAATCGTACCCGGTAAATCCTACAAATAGCAAAGCTATTGTTAGGGTCTGGGGAGGTTGGGATGTAGACACACCTTACCTCTATCCCTAGGGATAGAGAGACTGTTTCCAAAGAGACCCTCGACACCAAAGACATATAGTAGAAAAGCGAGAAACTACACATATGTTTAAAAAGAGCAATACTAAATAACAAAAGAAGTGGTGGATAGGTAAAATGTATGAAAAACACAATCAATGCAAAATCCGCCTAGACCATAAAGAAACACTGAACATCTGCCCCAATGCTCAAACCTAATGAATCTACTCCTAAAAGTCCTTAACCTTAATCCTACATCTTCATAGACCCCTATCCTGGAGCATGTCCTTAGAGAGGTGTAACTCTAGCAAATCTTTCCTAATCCGCTCATCCCAAATCAACTTGGGCCTACCTCGACTCCTCCTCCCTTCCACAGTTAAGCCTTCTACTGCTCTAACTGGTTTTGTCAATTGCCTCCTCTTAACATGCCCAAACCATCTCAATCTTCCCCCCTTTATCTTATCTGAAATAGTAGCTACTCCTAACCTGTCACACCTGTTAGGTCATTTATTTCAGGATCTGTTCGAGTAGAACGTGGCTGGATCGATCAGAATCAAGGTGCGGAATCCCTTGACAATGTCACGGAATCAACAACGACAAGTTCAATTTTTAACGCGTCTGAATTCTATTCAAAGATGATGAAAATACAGAGGATCCGGTAGAACTCCAGACTAGCAGAGCTTCGCTACAAATTCAGCAAAAGTCTTATAAAATCTAACACTAGCAAGCTATTTATAGGCAACTAGGGAGTGGAGAAGTGACACCCGGACGGATGCTGACCCAATCGGATGGCCATCCGATCTGAAGACAAGCGTCGTCCGTCGGATTTCACTTTTACATTTCAACACCGTTCCCTGAGATGTCTTTACACAAGCATACATACATGTTCATATATATACAAAATTACAGCACAAAATATACAAGACTCGATGCAGACGGAAGCTACAGACATATGTACTAACAGACTCAAGGTGCGGAATCCCTTGACAATGTCACAGAATCAACAACGACAAGTTCAACGTTTAACGCGTCTGAATTCTATTCAAAGACGATGAAAATACAGAGGATCCGGTAGAACTCTAGACTAGCAGAGCTTCGCTATAAATTCAGCAAAAGTCTTCTAAAATCTAACGCTAGCAACCTATTTATAGGCAACCAGGGAGTGGAGAAGTGACACCCAGATGGATGATGACCCGATCGGATGGTCATCCGATCGAATGGCCATCCGATCGGATACGATCGGATGACCAGCGTCGTCCGTCGGATTTCACTTTTACATTTCAACACCATTCCCTGAGATGTCTTTACACAAGCATACATACATGTTCATATATATACAAAATTACAGCACAAAATATACAAGACTCGATGCAGACGGAAGCTACAGACATATGTACTAACAGACTCCCCCTTGGATGTAGCTGTAGTTCCTTCCTGCATAGTCTTCAATCCTTCCTACTGCGTCTTCGCTCCTTCGCTTTCTGACGTCTCTTTTCCTCTCTCTCTTCAAGCATCTTTCGCCTAAGAGGCCTTCCAGTTTCATTCCACCACTTTCTGTATTCAGGATCACCATCGCGTTTCCTATCCCATCGTGGGATGTTGTTCTCTTCACTCTCGATAGGTGTCTGATCTGTTGGAGGCGGTCTCATAAGCTTATACCTTCCTATTTCTTTGAATTTCTGACTGCGCTTGTACTTCTTCAAGAATTCATCTATCTCCAAGTCTCTCCACTTTGACTTCCAATATCTTCCAGAATTAATGTCTTTTGCATAGCACACATCCACTATTTTCTGATATTGAAGAGCTTGGACTTTGTCTGGCTTCTTATACACTATCTTGTTATAGAATAAGCAATCTATATCCTTCTTAGAGCAGTTAACTAGCCACATCGGGTCTAGCACACATATTCTTCTTGCTTTACCCTTTGATTTGTCAAATAAGGAGATCACCGCTTCCGCTGTGCTTTGATTATACATCCAACCCTGAAAGTCTTCATAAAAATCTTGCTCCAAAGCACGTAGCGGCATATTCTTCAAACTACGCGGCGGCTTTATATCCAAGGTGATATCTTTCTCTCCAGATTCCAAGATAGTGACAATTTATTTTGGAAACTGCGGTATCCAATCTGGAAATCTTTCTTTTGCTTGTTGCTTGATGTATTTCCATAAATGTTGATCGTGCTACTTTACGTCAAGACCATGATAGAATTGTTTTATGTTCTTTGTTTGCACCAACTCCTCAACATCCCACCACGGGAGAGTTTTAATATCTGAAAAATATTCAAAGTACTGTACCCCCATCTCCCGTCTAATAGCATACACCTGAAGATCCTCCAAGTAACCCCAAGATAAGATGTCTCCCCATGAAATATCAGCATCATGCGTGAAATATTGTAGAGGTCTTACAAACTTTCTTTCCTTTGGCATTACTTTGAACCATTTCTTTCTTTTTTAACAAGTTTTTCTCACGGAATAGTTTCTGGAACACCTTCAGTAGTGATCCTCTCCACAATCTTTCTTCTAACTTCGTCTTCTTTTTGTTCTTTAAATATTTCAGCAAGCGACGGAAACGTTTCATCAACACCAGTATAATGAAATACCGTATCTTCATCAGAACTATCCGAATACTCTTCAACTATAACCTCATTATACTTATCAGCTTCATGCGCATACTTAAACTCATATTCCTTTTCTGGTGACGAAGGAATCTCATCTTCAATATCAAATTTGAATTTCCCATCATCTAAACCCAACTCTTCCAACATTTCTGCCCTAGACCTAGGCACCTCTAACTCCCTCTCAACTGGAGCATTCAAATATATAACAGTAGGTTGTGTGAGGAATACCTGGTCGACATGTTTCTTTCCCGAAGAAGAAGACTCCTGTTGTTGATCATCCTCTTGTTTGTTGATCTCATCATTCATAAAATCTTATATCCTTTGTTGAACAGAGGGATTCACGATCAATAAACCTGATGACCCTTGATCATCATCATCCTTTTTGTCTATAAATGCATCCCAAGAAGGATCATATTTCTCAATTGCCTCAAGATCATCTTTCAGCTCTTCATCTTCTTCCTCTTCCTCTTCTTTCCACCTTAACAATAACATTTCCGGTTCTTTTGCCTTCCTCTTCCTTTGCTCTACTTGAATAAGGCGAATAATGTCATCATAATTGTAAGATAGAAGAGAAGATTTACCAACAAGTATGAAGCTTTGAGCTTGAACATCTTCAACATCTACCATTTCAACGTCAGCTTGACTTGAAGAACCAAGAATTTCTTCTGTATCAACAACTAACCCTTTCTTCTTTTGAGTTGCTTCCTCGGCCAACTCTCTTTCCCTTGCAACCCTTCGTTCTTCAGTCTTTTGAATTTCAATGTTGTTGTAGATTGCTTGAATGTTGATCCCCAAATGACTTTCCATCACTGTATACAACATGTTGAGTTGTTCATCCTTCACTGTCTTGTCAGCCCTAAGAGCTTCCATCTCTAGCTTCATCGCTTTCATTTCATTTGACGACGCTTCATGAAGTTCACTCAACAGTTGATTCAGCGTCTGATTTATTTCATTCAATTTCTTCATCTTCAAATGCAAATCAGAAATTTCTGCTGATAAAACTTCAAATAGCTTTGCATTATCATCAACATCTCCTTCCATTTTCTTTATCTTTTTCGCTTGATTGATCATGACAGATTTTATTTCTTCATTTACTTTCAACAACTCTTCAAGCTGTTTCTTTAATTCATCACGTTCAGCTTCAGCTTTTTTTTTTCTTTCTCCAGAAGACTCATTTTCTTTTTCAGATCTTTGACAGACTCATCATGAAACATATCAAACTCTTCATCTGAAAGAATGTCGTCTTTTAGTTCGCCATGAATAGTTGGAAAACCTTCAAACATATCTGGAAGAACAGTTTTCTTTGGCTTTGAAGACTCAGGAATTTCAGGATTTTCTGGTGGTGGTGGTAGCGGTGTAGAAACCCTTTCATCTATAATTTCAACTTCAACATCATCACTAGCTTTCTTTTGAACTTCAACTTCAGGCATACTTTGAACTTCTGGAACTATAGGAACTTCAACATGTTGTTCTTTCACTGTTTCAGGTTTGAAGTTGTCACGTGCTTTTCACTCTTTCCACTTTGACTTTCAAGCAACGAAGCACCTCCTTTCTTTGCTCTCACATTCCTTGGAATGACTCCTGATTGAACAGCTTTACGCTTTATTCTTAACTTATTTTTCTCTTCGGCAGTTAGAGTATAAGTGGAATCATCTTCGTCTGATCCTTTCTTCTTTTTCTTTGGTTTCTTCTTCAACTGAACTTTCCCATGACCAACTTTTGCCATATCAATCTCTGGCTCTGTGTCAGAAGATTCATCGTCAGCATCATCTGATTCACTATGAACAAAATCTTTAGTTTGCTTTTATTTAACACTTTCAGGTTGAACACTTGAGCTTTGAATCTTTGCAGCTGCATCTTCAGTATGCTTTATGTATTGCTCAAACGTCACCTTAGTCAAATCAATACCTTCTTGTGGTATGCTTGTTGGATCTAACACTTGTTCATCCACAAGACTTGGAGTAGATTGCTGTGAAGGCCCTGCAAAAACAAACATTGAACAATTATTAGAATAAAATAACATTTAAAGATCTAACTTCTCTTATGACTCCCCCTTTCAACTATACCCTTAACAACTATCCTTGGTGTTGACACTACAGCTGGGGATGTCTTTGGTGTTCTTTTCCTCTTTCCTTCCTTCACGAACCAATATTTGAGCTTCTTCTCATTCATCTCCTTCAATCTATCAGTTTCATCATCAGAATTGCTGTTTTCATGTCTCCATGCATCGTTTTTAGGAGCAACGTATGCTGGATTATCAATTTTGCATATCATTCTCTTTGTCCTTGCTACAGTACCTTTAGATAATCTGCTTATAGTATCAGCTGTCATGTTTCGTACACCTAATAAATCAGCAGGATCCTTTGGAATATCTTTAACTTGATCATCTATCATCATTTGGATAAACCTGGGGTACATGATGTACTTATCACCCTTGATGTTGTCCACCAAATGATCAAATATCACATGCGATACATTGTATGTGTGACAACCCGAGATTTCAAGGTCAATCTTTTACACATCACCGAGTGCACAACCTTGTTTTATAATTTGGTTTATTTGAATGATTAGTGGTTATGTGTTTGCTTGGTGGTTGTATGAGTAGTGTTTATTATGATTGAGCATAGTTAACTGAGATTTAATATAAAGTTTCTTTGTCACCTTTGGTCCTGACGAAACAAGGGAGTTTCGCCACTCTCAAGTCCGACGAAACAAGTGAGTTTCGCCGGGAAGGCCTTAGGCCCAAAATCATTCACGGCCCAACTTGTTTTGTATAACCTCTTATATTGTAACCTACTGCCGTAAGATCAAAAACCCTAGAATTCTCTCCACACTCTCTGTGCGACGGCAACTGTGAACTCGGAACTTTTCTTGTTTATTCGAGCTATCCATTCAGAACCTTGGTTAGTATCCGGTTATGATTCATTAGATTTATTTTTCCGATGTGTGGATTTGTTGTGTGATGATGTCGTATGTATACGTAGGATCTGGTATGCTTAGGGTTTTCATTATTCATTAACTGTAATGCGTTGTTAGGGTTGTATGATGGGTGTCGGGGATTCCAGTGTGTTTTGATGATGTCGGTTCTGTTAGAATGATAATCAAGGGTTGATCGAATGATTGTGTGATAGTAATAATGGTATGAATCTGTAAATTGTTAATGCCGTGATTGTATAGTACTAATAATTAGCAATCGGTTGATTGGCCGACGTTCATGTAGAGATCATGATGATGATTAGGGTTTTGGAAATCACGAAACTGTAACTGTTTCATCACTTATTGAGGGGCGACGAAACTTGGTATGTTTCGCCATACCTTGTCTCGACGAAACTAGTATGTTTCGCCATACCTTGTCACGACGAAACTTAGTATGTTTCTCCACACTACCTCACGACGAAACCCAATGTGTTTCGCCACACCCTGGATTGACGAAACTTAGTAGACTTTCGCCGCTAAGGTGTTTCGCCGAAGGGATTGGCAGATGGAATAGTAGACAGAATAATAGTATGTAATGATTAGCATCTTGTTCATGAAATTCAGTAATTACATGATAACCTTACTGTTCAACATTAAGTGATGCGTGCATGGAATGTGGGCAGTTATGACATTTTGGTATGTGCTACATGATAACGGAGATCGTAATGTTAGATACAACTGTGTAACCATACATGATTTACTGTGTGCAAACCTGTGAATTGAATGATTATGAAACTGATGTTGTTTGGTAACCTCGATAGGGTTTGGGGTTGACCACTTGGACGGGTAATTAAATCATACCGAGCACACCTAGGTGAGTTCATTCCTCTTGAGCATGCGTCCCGGTGGTTGGGACAGTCTTTGGGTATCCCTGAGAGGGATCGGTTTTGGATAAATCATGGATATTCCTGAGAGGAATATGTCTTTTGGGTAAATCTGGAATGTTGGATAATATACTCATACTATCACCATTAAAGTCCCTCCGTGTTGTTTGGTTACCTGAGAGGTAACAAGGTATTAGTTAGTAGCGCTACTTAGGTTTGGCACCCTCACCCCGTACCTGAGAGGACGGGTGTGAACTAATGACCTAGTCATGACCAATGCTTTGATAGGAGCATTGGAGAAAGGGCAATGTAAATCAGGAGCCGTCTTGTATTCGGGATATTATCAACATTAGATTCAATCGGTTAAACTAAACACCTGGTACCTGTCACACCCCGACCGCGTAAAAACAACAAACCGCGGCGGAAACGTCGGGGAGTGGAGCGACAGAATTATTGTTTCACAACCATGGTAATTAAAGTTTTGTTTTATTTAAAAACAAAGGTGTTACATTGTCTTAAAACAACTGAAACAAAGAGTACATAACATGATTAAACTAGTTCTAGCTTCGTTTTACGTCACTAAGGCACAGGTCTGCCTAAGTGTATCTTGTCCAATCCTATGCAACAGCTCCTAAAACACATGTGAAAAAAGATACGTCAGCATAAAAATGCCTGTGTGATACATAGGTTTTGTTAACATAGGATTCATGACTTAAGTTTAAAGAAATGTTTAATAAAAGTTAGTCATGAATCTTGTTAAGTGTTTTCTTTTATAAATCATACGAAAACTTGATAAGAAATCAGATTATATAAAAGAAAGATGTATGGTTAATTAAACAACCAAAGTAAAATGAGTTGTATAAAATAAAATGTTTTGTAAAACAATGTCTTGTGAAAATATTTTATTTATGTAAAATGTAATATGTCTAAATTGAAATGATTTAATCTGATTTCAGGAACGGGAGTTGTCAATTCCTATGGTACCATTACTTACTACCAAGCGGCGTGATCAATGTTAATGAATGTATTTTTGTCCCATTTAAACAAACCAAATGTCATACCAAATGTAAGCATGTGATGTGAAAACAATGCACTAAGTATGCTAAAAGAACATACATAGCATGTGATGTAAAATCATGTACTAAGTATGCAATAAATGAACATACATAGCATATGGTGTAAAACAATGTACTAAGTATGCAATAAATAAACATACATAGCATGTGATGTAAAACAATGTACTAAGTATGCAATAAATGAACATACATAGCATGTGATGTAAAACAATGTACTAAGTATGCAATAAATGAACATACATAGCAAAAACATGGATAAAATCATGTACTATACGTGTACTAATGAACTTAGCAAGTATGATATAAAACATGGAAAGCACGGAAGTAACAAGTAGGCACATGTGTTCCACCCCAAAACAGTCTAAAAACAGTAAAAGAGGGGTCTATGTACTCACTTGAGATTGCTCAATAGTCTTTGAATAATAACCAAGCAATGCTAGAAGATCACGGAAATCAATCGGCACCTAATATAGGTAACTACATTAATAAACCGGACCTAAATCGGAAGATCGGATAGGATGCGGTTTCGTAAACCAAATGAGTATGGGAACTCATATGATATGGTTTAACAAAGCCTACATACTAAAACGAAACCTAACCTAATTGCTTACGACCCATTACGACTCATTTAGGTAGCTTACGCTACTTTAACGCGTCGTTCGCGTAAAACGCGTTCGGACCGCCTAACTAGTCCTATGACAAGTATTATATGCCTTAACAAGTCTAATAATGTTGCCTAATCAGTTTAGATGTCAAAATTTAAGTTACATATGCTTAAAATGAATTTATGCGCAAAAGGGCATTTTGGTCATTTACCTAAGGCATATAAACTACCTATCATACAACTAATTAAACTATGTGACCATAAGGTATAACCTCGGAAGGTTATTCCCTATACAACTATGGTCATATAATGTGTTTGGTCGGATCCTAATGATCGACCAAACGGGTCGGGTTCGAAAGTCTAAGCGGGTGTTTATTCCGCTTATCTTACGACCCTATATAAGCACTAAACTAAAAGTGACGATTTAAACATGTCAAAACATGTTTAACGATGTTTGAAAACAGTTTTGATATCAAAACAAATAGTTTTGAAACCCCAGAATAGTTTGGTTACAAAATACGCAAGAATACGCATTTTGACCGAAACTATGACTCGTCACTATGCCTAAACAACGTGGTAATCAGTAGGTATAGTCACAAAGGACTATGACCATCGTGATTACGCTCACGTTGCGAAGTTCAAACGAACTTCGTGTTGACCATTGACTGGTCAAAGCAGAATGTCAAACACTGTTTGACTTTCACGCTTAAAAACGCATAAAAGAAGGAAAGAGGACTTACAAAAGGTCCAAGAATGGAGGTTTGATCCAAAATTTATCAGGTATGAAGTGTTATAACTCCAACTTAGAGAAATTCAGAATCAAAGTGTGAGTTGCAAGTGAAATGGGTGGGGGTATTTATAGATTTCGGGTAACCGTTAAAATCGTTCATCGATAGACGTGCTTCGATCTAAGCCGTACATGTGCACCCCCTGTTTTCTAAAACCATGGGCACCCAAAACCAGCCCATAGGAAGCTTAAAAACCATTTGCAACTTGTGGAAACAGCTGGAACAAGCTCAAAATCAATTCTTCTGATTCTGGGGGTTCTGTCACTCCCCGCGTAAGGGGGAGGCTTGTCTTACGCAGCCCGTGTAAGGGAACTATCCAGAAATGTCAGTTTTGGTCCCTACAGCCCAGAAACTTGATTTCGATGCATTTTTGGCACGTTTAAGCCCCGTTAACCCCATTTCAAGGCTCTAAAATGAAGTTAAAGTATAGGGAACTTAAAATATGCTCAAAAATATCCCGGATGTCGGTTCGTTTGATCGTACGGTTGCGTTGTTCGGTTAATTACGACGAAACACGAACGAATGCGAATAATGATCCAAATTACGCGACTAATGGAATTTTATCAAGCCAATCACTAAAATAAAATATTTTAATGATTACATAAATTTTTGGATATCCGGATGTATTCAGAACGTAAGTTATGCGCGAAAATGCAAACTTATGCACTTTTTGACGCTTTTAGTCCCTGAATGACCAAAAAGTTTGTTTTTGCACACCGAACCCCTCAAAGCCTATTTCTAAGCTATGTAATGGATAATTATGGTATGTTTAACTTATGTTCATGTTCAGGAATGTTCGTTACAGTACGAATCGACATACTTTCGCAGTTTGTCGAAATTAGTCCCTGTAAGCGAATAAACTTGATTTTGCCATACCAAAGCCTTTAAAACTTATTTCTAAGTTATGTAAAGGTTATTTAAGGTATGTTAAGCATATTTTGATGTTTCGGAGTATTTGTCGCGTTAAACTGATTACGTTTATGCATCGGTTTGCGTATAACTCTCCAGAAAACGATATAGAGTTTGAAATTGGACAAAAATCAAAACATGCAAAATATCAAACATAAACAAACAAATATTGGGATCAAATCACATTGTTTTATTGATAACTGAATTGTTTAAGGTTTTTACAATGATTACAAGCACAGATGTCACAGTCTCCCTTACTTGTGGAAATTTCGTCCCGAAATTTATTTAGAGGAAACTTGTGAGAAAAGATGTGGATATTTCGCCTTCATTTGATCTTCAAGTTCCCAAGTAAATTCTGGTCCACGTTTAGATTCCCAGTGAACTTTGACAAGTGGAATGCTCTTGCGCTTGAGCCATTTGACTTCACGTTCCATGATTTCCACAGGTTTCTCAACGAAATGCATTGTGTCATCAACAAGAATTTCATCAAGTGGTATGTGGAGGTTCTCATCAGCTAAACACTTCTTGAGATTGGACACGTGAAAGGTTGGATGAACATTTTCAAGTTCAGGAGGTA
Organism: Helianthus tuberosus; assembly: GCA_030545235.1. NCBI lineage: Eukaryota > Viridiplantae > Streptophyta > Magnoliopsida > Asterales > Asteraceae > Helianthus > Helianthus tuberosus. The sequence goes on from JARYGA010056342.1 coordinate 11,478, forward strand.
ACTCAAGTCTGTAGGCTACCTTTCCGATTCTTTCAACGATCTTGAATGGTCCAACATATCTAGGTGCAAGTTTTCCTGTCTTTCCAAATCTGATCACACCTTTCCAAGGTGAGACCTTAAGTAATACGCGATCACTGACTTGAAATTCCAAAGGCTTGCGTCGTCGGTCCGCGTAACTCTTTTGACGGCTTCTAGCTGTCTGAAGGTTATCGCGAACCTTCTTAACCTTATCTGTTGTCTCTAGAATGAGGTCAGGTCCAGTAAGTTGAGTCTCACCGATCTCATTCCAGCAGACTGGTGAACGACATTTTCGACCATAGAGAGCTTCGAAAGTGTGACAACTGTGTTCTATAGTCGTTGTACAATGTAGAACAATGTTGATTATTAATAAAACAATGTGATTTGGTGTTATTATATGTGTTTTGGTGTTTTTATGTGTGTATTGGTGTTTGGTGATTTTTCAATTTGATTCAATTCCGATTTCAAGCTTTAAATCGCTTTCTGGAAGGTTATACGCGCACTGATGCGTAAATATAACCAGTTTAACGCAAAAAACACTCCGTAATAGCGACATAGGCTTAACATACCTTAAATAACCTCCACATGACTTAGAAATAAGCTTTGGATGGTTTGGTGTGTTGAAATCAAGTTTGTTCGATCGCAGGGACTATTTGTGTCAAACTGCGAAACTATACCGATTTTATAGTAACGAACATTCCGGAACTTGATCATAAGTTAAACATACCCTAAATAACCTTTACATAGCTTAGAAATAGGCTTTGAGGGGTTCGGTATGCTAAAACAAACTTTATTGATCAATAGGGACTAAAAGCGTCAAAAAGTGCATAAGTTTGCATTTTTGCGCATATCTTACGTTCTGAATATATCCGGACATCCAAAAATTTATGTAATCATTAAAATATTTTATTTTAGTGATTGGCATGATAAAATTCCATTCGTCGCGTAATTTGGATCGTTTTTGCGTTCATTAAGATTTCCGTCGTAATTAACCGAACAACGCAACCGTACGACCAACCGAACCGACATCCGAGATGTTTTTGAGCATATTTTAAGTTCCCTATACTTTAACTTTATTTTAGAGCCTTGAAATTGGGTTAACGGGGATTAAAAGTGCAAAAAAATCAAATTTTACAAGTGCAGGGACCATTTTTTATATTTCTGACCAGATTCAATGAACCGAGTCAAATTTTGAAGTGTTAATGGTTTTAACCCATGGTTTTGCAAAACCATGGGCTGGTATTTAATGGTATTTTTGGTACTATGGGTCATTCTAGGGGCTCCCATGGTTTCACAAAAGCATGGGCACATGTGTACGGCCTAGATCGAAGCACGTTATTCGATGAACGATCTTAACGGTTGTGCCAAATCTATAAATACCCATCTCCTTTCACTTGAAAAACCCACAATGATCTGATTTTGGCTCTCTAAGTTGAAGTTTATGCTTCATACCTGAGAGTAAATCGGATCAAAGCTTGCAGGACCTTTTGTAAGTATTCTTTCGTTCTTTTATCGCTTTTCGAGTCTGAAAGTGAAACTGCGTTTTACTTTCTGCATTGACCAGTTTTTGGTCAAAACGAAGTTCGTTTGAACTTCATAACGTGAGCGTAATCATGATGGTTATAGTCCCTAGTGACTATACCTACTGATTACCACGTTATCTAGGTGTAGTGACGAGTCGTAGTTTCGGACAAAATGCGCATTGTCGCGTATTTTGTAACCAAACTACTTTTGGGTATCAAAACAGTTTGTTTTGATACCAAAACTGTTTTCTAACTTAGTTAAACATGTTTCGACATGTTTAGCTCGTCACTTTTTAAGATTAGTGCTTGTGTAGATTCGTAAGTCAAGCGGACTAAACACCCGCTTAGACTTTCGAACACCACCCGTTTGGTCGATCATTAGGATCCGACCAAACATGTTTAGTGACCATAGTTGCATAGGGAATAACCTTCCGAGGTTATACCTTATGGTCACTTAAGTTTAAGTAGTTGTATGATAGGTAGTTTATATGCCATAGGTAAATTACCAAAATGCCCTTTTCTTGCGTAATTGGTAATTAAGCATATGTAACCTAAACTTTTGTCACGTAACTGATTATGAAACATATTTAAACATGTTTGGGCATATAATACTTGTCATAGGACTAGTTAGACGTCTCGAACGCACCTTTGCGCGCACGACGCGTTAAAGTAGCGTAAGCTACGTTAATGGATCATAGTGGGTCGAAAGCACTTAGGATAGGTTTCAATTTAGGATGTAGGCTTTGTTAAACCATATCACATGAGTTCCAACACTCATTTGGTTTACAAGACCTCATTCTATCCGATCTTCCGATTTAGGCGTCTATTGTTTGACTAGTGGTTCGATTACTAGGTGCTACTTGATTTCTCTGGTTTACTTGAGTTTGTTGAAGATCTTTTGATTGAGGATACTTTGCACTTCATGTGAGTACATAGATCCCCTCTTTTTACATGTTTTGTGGTAACTATGTGAGTACATAGTTCCCCTATTTTACTGTTTTCAATTGTTTTGGGGTGATTCATATGTACAAAATGATTTTCAAGGTTTAAACGATGGTTTTTCAAAAACAATTAAGATGGTTTATACTAAATTAATAACAATTTCAATAAAGTGAACAAACTTATTGGTTGTAGTTACATAACAAATGACATTCATTAGCATTGATCAAGCCGACTAGTATTAGGTTATGGTACCATAGGATCTGACAAATCCCGTTATCTTACTGCACCCATGGTTATGTGTGGGTTGTGGGTAGCGACTGAATCTGATGATAGTTAACTTACCCTTTGGTGGTTTGTTAAAGCGAGAAGCGAGATAGTCGAGTCACGAAGGTTTGAATGTTGTTAGCGAGACAACCAAAAATAGTTTTCACAATTAAAATGAGGATGATTTAAACGATTTAAACGAGTTAACGATTTGAACAAGTTAAAGGATTTGGGTAAACGATTGGTTTTTGGTTAGTGATTAGGTAACGGGACGGGTGTAATGTGATGAAAACATGGTAGATACGCCGCTGGTACTTCTTATATATAAGTGTTTTCAACATATTACATACCGTGGCGTTATTTAGTTCACTTGGGTAAACGATTTTGAAACGATGTCACACAACGATGTTTTCTAAAAGATATAAACCATACAAGTTTTATTAACGAGTTAATACAAGATGTTTTACAAATTGGTTTTCTAAAACAAATGTTTTGGGTTAAGAATCTTGGCTACGAGGTTTTATAAACTATAACCCACTTGATTTGAGTTGGTTAATTATGTTGCAATACACTTTTCAAAATGAGGTTTGTATTTTGACTCTTGTAGTCTAATAAAGTACTGCAACGTGAAAACTAGCCATGAATCCGACACTCTTATAAAACCTATGTACTCGCCAACATTTCTTTGCTGACTTTGTTTTTACATATGTTTCAGGTATTGTTGCTTGATGTGATTTCTAGGATGCATGCGTCACATAGGATCTTGGACGAGGCCTTAGTGACATAATAACAGTGATAGTCGATATGTAATTTGTTTGTTATGTGTTAAGACAATGTTAATGTTTAATATTATCAATAAAACGAAACTCTTTTTGTACCATGGTTATTAAACGATAAATTCTGTTACAACACTCCCCGACGTTTCCGCCACGATTTGTTGTTTTACATGGTCGGGTGTGACAGAAGAAGTTGGTATCAGAGCCAATGGTTATAGGGAATTAGGTTATTAGTAATGCTTTGACCTTGACTATAACTTTTAGGACCCTAACGCAAAGTTTCTTTGCGTTTAGATTTTAAAAACAAAACCGTCACCTATCCTTAGGTGATAACCACAATGAGAACACTAAGTTCGAATCCGCTTTGAAAACTAATCATCTGTTCTAGGATGATTGATTACTAGGTTTTGAACCCTCTGTTATAAGGTTTTGAACCCTTTAAGTTTTCAAATCTCGTCAAAGTTTGGGTCTAAATAGTGTGAACACGTGCAAACTGGAAGAGTGAGTGCCTGTACCCTGAGTTTTCTGTCTAAGGCTAGAGTGTTCGTACAAATCCACATAATCGGACCAGTCACTCTTACCTGGGAACTCTTGGGGTGAGTGTTCACTTATAGGCGAGCATGTCTTCGGCGATACATTATATTGACCCATTTACTTTGATTAGTCACTCCGTGTCATTTGTTTGTTCGAGGTAACGAACAAATGATCGCCTTTCTGGTGTTTTGACGGTATTTTCAATACCTCTTTTTGCTTTTCAACCTCACTCGTTTCTCTTGTTTCCTTGTTAGATAATGCATCCTCGACGTGAAGCACAATCTTTCACTATTCAAAGAAATCGCAGCCTTGGTCTCTCAACAAGTGGCTGCTGTGCTTACAGGCGTTGTGACCCAAGTCCACGAGATATACAACAATAATAATAACAACAATAATGCACCGTGTAATTTCAAGAATTTCAATTCTGCTAAGCCTCTAAAATTTTCTGGGTCGCAAGGAGCAACTGCGCTCCTGCAGTGGTTTGAGAGCATCGAGAGCACGTTCAGATATGTGCAGTGTCCGAATGCGCGTAAGGTTGAATTTGCTTCAAGCGTGTTTGAGAAGCGAGCGCTTACCTGGTGGAATGGTATTATGCGCGATAGGGGTGCCGAAGTGGCATTGGCACAAACATGGGAAGAGCTCCGGGCTCTCATGATGAAAGAGTTTTATCCCCGTCACGAAATTCGAGCTTTGGAACGAGAGTTTGACGATCTAAAACAAAAAGGGGGTGAACACCGTGCATATACAGATCGTTTTGAAGAACTCAGTCTTTTGTGTCCCACCATGGTTACCCCTCTGGAGAAAGCAATCGAGAGATACATCGATGGTTTACCCGATTCCATACAGGATATTGTGACCAGTGTTAATCCTACCACTGTACGTCACGCGATCGAGTTGTCTGCTACCCTGACTGAGTCTCAAGTCAGGAAGGGTAGACTTACCCGCAAGGGTGATAAAAAGAAGTCAACCGATTCTGACAAGGAAAAGGGTAAGGGTAAGAAAGGCGAGTCATCGAAGAAGTAGAGAAAGCGAAAGGGTGTGCATAATTTTTCTGTTACAGCACAGACTGCTCAGAACCCACCGGCTCAGCCACCTGCGAAAAAGGTATATGCTGGTACCGCACCTCATTGTGCACGCTACAACGGTCATCATGTTGCACAACAAGCTTGCAAGCAATGCACAACAGGTGGTAAACTTGGGCATTTGGCCAATATTTGTCGTTTGGGACAGAATCAGGGTACCCAGGTTCAAGCTCCGGTTCAGGGGAATGCTGTGAGATTCCCACCGGGTTCATGTTTCAACTGTGGAGAGTTTGGACACTTCCGCAACAATTGTCCGAGGCTGGTGAATGCAAACGTGAATGCTAATGCGAACCCGAATACGAATGTCAACACAAATGTGAATCCCGCTCGTGGATGAGCGTACAATTTGAATGCCAACGAAGCGAGGGCCGACAACGAGGTGGTTAATGGTACGTTTCTTGTTAACGATCGACCTACATCTGTTCTTTTTTATTCTGGTGCCGATAGAAGTTTTGTTTCATTATCATTTGAGCCTTTGCTTGCGATACCTAGAACTAAACTGAGGAAACCCTTATCTGTCGAAGTTGCTACTGGTAAACCTCTTGTTCTCGATTCTGTTATTCATGATTGTCAGTTAAACCTTGATGACCATCTTTTTCCAATTGACCTCACGCCGATGCAACTTGGGAGCTTTGATATTATCGTGGGAATGGATTGGTTAACCAAACATCATGCTGAGGTGGTTTGTTTTGATAAGATTGTTCGTATTCCTTTGTCGTCTGGCGATGTTCTGGAAGTTCGTGGCGAGAAACCTTCCGGTGGATTGAAGCTTATGTCATGTACAAAAGCCCAAAGTTATTTGAGAAAAGGATATGTTGCTTTTCTGGCACATGTCACCGAGGAGAAAGACAAGAGCAAGAGTATTCAGGATATTCCGATTGTTCGGGATTATCCAGAAGTGTTTCCTGATGAACTGCCTGGTTTGCCTCCAATTCGTCAAGTCGAGTTTCATATTGACCTTGTACCCAATACCAACCCGATTGCAAAAGCACCTTATCGTCTTGCACCGTCGGAGATGCAAGAGTTATCGAAACAGCTTCAAGAGTTATCCGATAAAGGATTCATCCGTCCGAGCTTTTCACCATGGGGCGCTCCTGTCCTCTTTGTGAAAAAGAAAGATGGATCTTTTCTAATGTGTATCGATTATCGTGAGCTTAATAAGCTTACCATCAAGAATCGATATCCCCTACCTCGAATTGATGATCTCTTCGACCAGCTGCAAGGTGCTTCATGCTTTTCAAAGATCGATTTGTGTTTTGGGTATCATCAACTTTGTGTTCTCGAAGAAGATATTCCCAAAACTGCTTTCCGCACAAGATATGGGCATTATGAGTTCACTATCATGCCTTTTGGTTTGACGAATGCTCCAGCTATCTTTATGGACTTAATGAATAGGGTCTGTAAACCTTATTTAGACAAGTTCATTATTGTGTTCATCGATGATATTCTCATTTATTCGAAGTCTCAAGCCGAGCACGAGCAACACCTTTGCTTAACATTGGAACTCCTTAAGAAGGAACAAATTTTTGCTAAATTCTCCAAGTGTGAGTTTTGGCTTAAAGAAGTTCAGTTCTTGGGTCATATAGTCAATAAGCAAGGTATTCATGTGGATCCATCCAAGATTGCTGCTATTAGAGACTGGAGTACGCCGACGACACCTACAGAGGTTCAATCTTTCCTTGGTCTTGCTGGATATTATCAACGTTTTATTTCAAACTTCTCAAAGATCGCGGTTCCACTCACTGCTTTGAATCAAAAGAATACGCCTTTTGAGTGGGGACCCAAGCAAGAAGAAGCATTCCAAACGCTGAAACAGAAGCTGTCTGATGCTCCTGTTCTATCTTTGCCTGAGGGAGTTGATGATTTCGTTGTCTATTGTGACGCGTCGAATCTAGGACTTGGTTGCGTTCTTATGCAACGAGGTAAAGTGATAGCTTATGCGTCAAGACAGCTGGAAATTCATGAGAAGAACTACACGACTCATGATCTTGAGTTAGGAGCTGTGGTTTTCGCGCTTAAAATATGGAGACACTACCTCTACGGAACGAAGTGTGTGGTTTTCATAGACCACAAAAGTCTCCAGCATATTCTTAATCAGAAAGAGCTCAACATGAGGCAACGTCGTTGGGTTGAACTCTTAAGTGATTACGATTGCGAGATTCGCTACCATCCTGGTAAGGCGAATGTCGTAGCCGATGCGCTTAGTCGCAAAGAGCGAGTCAAGCTCCATTCTGTTCAAACGCTGTCTGATCTTCAAACTCGTGTTCTTCAAGCTCAGCAATTTTGTGTTTCACAAAATTTGATTGGTACGGAATTACCACGTCAACTTGAGCTTAAACTCGAAGCGAAGGACGATGGGTTGCTCTACTTCAAGGATCGTTTGTGGATTCCAAAACAAGACGATCTTCGCACCTTGGTAATGGAAGAATCTCACAAGTCTCGATATTCTATCCATCCTGGTGCTGATAAAATGTACAAGGATCTTCGTACTCAGTGTTGGTGGCCTGGTATGAAAAAGGATGTTGCCTTGTATGTATCAAAATGCCTAACTTGTCTCAAAGTCAAGGCTGAACATCAACGACCTTCTGGTTTGCTTGTGCAACCAGATATACCGGTTTGGAAGTGGGAGAACATTACGATGGATCTCATCACTAAGTTACCGCGTACATCTAAAGGTCATGATGCTATCTGGGTTGTTATTGATCGATTAACGAAATCAACTCATTTTATTCCAATTCGCGAGGATCTATCTGCCGATAAACTTGCAAAGATTTATGTTGATGAGATTGTATCACGACATGGTGTTCCTTTGGATATCATTTCCGATCGTGATGCTCGATTTTCATCTCATTTCTGGAGGACCATGCAATCTGCTATGGGAACCCAACTAAATCTAAGCACTGCTTATCATCCCCAAACAGATGGTCAATCCGAGAGAACGATTCAAACTTTGGAGGATATGCTTAGAGCATGCGTGATAGACTTTGGTGGTAATTGGGATTCTCATCTTCCATTGATCGAGTTCTCTTACAACAATAGTCATCATGCTAGTATTAATATGGCACCATTCGAAGCTCTCTACGGTCGAAAATGTCGTTCACCTGTCTGTTGGAATGAGATCGGTGAAGCTCAGCTTACTGGACCTGAGCTCATTCTGGAAATGACAGACAAAATCAAGAAAATCCGTGATAATCCTGTGACAGCTCGAAGCCGTCAAAAGAGTTATGCAGTTTTGCGTCGCAAGCCCATAGAATTTCAAGTCGGAGACCGTGTCCTACTCAAGGTGTCACCTTGGAAGGGAGTGGTGAGATTTGGAAAGAAAGGAAAACTTGCACCTCGATATGTGGGGCCATTCAAGATTGTAGAAAGAGTTGGGAAGGTTGCCTATCGACTAGAGCTACCTCTAGAGCTTGGGAATATTCACCCAACTTTTCACGTGTCCAATTTGCGAAAGTGTTTAGCTGACGCTGATCTTCACATTCCTCTCGACGAAATCCGAATCGATGAAACGATGCACTTTGTCAAGAAACCCGTGGAGATTATGGACCGTGCTTTCAAACAGTTGAAGAACAAACGGATTCGATTGGTCAAGGTTCGTTGGGAGTCCAAACGTGGCCCAGAGTTTACTTGGGAACGTGAGGACCAAATGAAGGCGAAATATCCGCATTTTTTTTCACAAGCTTCCTCTAGTTAAAATTTCGGGACGAAATTTCCTGAAGTAGGGGAGACTGTGACAACTGTGTTCTATAGTCGTTGTACAATGTAGAACAATGTTGATTATTAATAAAACAATGTGATTTGGTGTTATTATATGTGTTTTGGTGTTTTTATGTGTGTATTTGTGTTTGGTGATATTTCAATTTGATTCAATTCCGATTTCAAGTTTTAAATCGCTTTCTGGAAGGTTATACGCGCACTGATGCGTAAATATAACCAGTTTAACGCAACAAACACTCTGGAATAGTGACATTGGCTTAACATACCTTAAATAACCTCCACATGACTTAGAAATAAGCTTTGGATGGTTTGGTGTGTTGAAATCAAGTTTGTTCGATCGCAGGGACTATTTGTGTCAAACTGCGAAACTTTACCGATTTGTATAGTAACGAACATTCCGGAACTTGATCATAAGTTAAACATACACTAAATAACCTTTACATAGCTTAGAAATAGGCTTTGAGGGGTTCGGTATGCTAAAACAAACTTTATTGATCAATAGGGACTAAAAGCGTCAAAAAGTGCATAAGTTTGCATTTTCGCGCATATCTTACGTTCTGAATATATCCGGACATCCAAAAATTTATGTAATCATTAAAATATTTTATTTTAGTGATTGGCATGATAAAATTCCCTTTGTCGCGTAATTTGGATCGTTTTTGCGTTCATTACGATTTCCGTAATAATTAACCGAACAACGCAAGTGTACGACCAAACGAACCGACATCCGAGATTTTTTTGAGCATATTTTAAGTTCCCTATACTTTAACTTTATTTTAGAGACTTGAAATTGGGTTAACGGGGCTTAAAAGTGCAAAAAAATCAAATTTTACAAGTGCAGGGACCATTTTTGATATTTCTGACCAGATTCAATGAACCTAGTCAAATTTTGAAGTGTTAATGGTTTTAACACATGGTTTTGCAAAACCATGGGCTGGTATTTAATGGTATTTTTGGTACTATGGGCGATTCTAGGGGCTCCCATGGCTTCACAAAACCATTGGCACATGTGTACGGCCTAGATCGAAGCACGTTATTCGATGAACGATCTTAACGGTTGTGCCAAATCTATAAATACCCATCTCCTTTCACTTGCAAAATCCACAATGATCTGATTTTGGCTCTCTAAGTTGAAGTTTATGCTTCATACCTGAGAGTAAATCGGATCAAAACTGCGTTTGACTTTCTGCATTGACCAGTTTATGGTCAAAACGAGGTTCGTTTGAACTTCATAACGTGAGCATAATCACGATGGTTATAGTCCCTAGTGACTATACCTATTGATTACCACGTTATCTAGGTGTAGTGACGAGTCGTAGTTTCGGCCAAAATGCGCATTCTCGCGTATTTTGTAACCAAACTACTTTTGGGTATCAAAACAGTTTGTTTTGATACCAAACCTGTTTTCTAAATTAGTTAAACATGTTTCGACATGTTTAGCTCGTCACTTTTTAAGATTAGTGCTTGTGTAGAGTCGTAAGTCAAGCGGACTAAACACCCGCTTAGACTTTCGAACACGACCCGTTTGGTCGATCATTAGGATCCGACCAAACATGTTTAGTGACCATAGTTGCATAGGGAATAACCTTCCGAGGTTATACCTTATGGTCACTTAAGTTTAAGTAGTTGTATGATAGGTAGTTTATATGGCTTAGGTAAATTACCAAAAGGAAAAATTACAAGTTTTGTCCTTTATCTTTAGGGTACTTTACAGGCGGTGTCCTTTTTTTCAAAACTTTACAGGCGGTGTCCTTTATAGGGAATTTTGTTGCAAGTTTTGTCCTTTGAGCCTAACCCAGTTAGATTTTTTTGTTAAATCTGATTACCCAAGGGCATTTTAGTCTTTTTACTTATTTAAAGGACAAAACTTGTAATTTTTCCTAAAACAAAACATTTTTAAGATTTATTATTATTATTATTATTATTATTATTATTATTATTATTATTATTATTATTATTATTATTATTATTATTATTATTATTATTATTATTATTATTATTATCATCATTTGTATATACACCACCAGATCTTATCATCATCATCACCTCCCACCTCAAACACCATTAACCGATCATCACCACCATTAACCCACAACACCATCTTCCACCGTCCTCCATCCTCCCACCACCACCACAACCACAACCACTCCGTCGCCGCCCACCCCAACCCTAACCAAACACCCACAAACAACTCCGAATCTGTTGACTTGTTGACCGACCGAACCTGACCCAAAGCGATCTATGACCCGGAATCCCGAAATGTCCCGAAATGTGAACCGAACATCATCAGCATAATCATCTTCAAGTTTTTGCAAGAATTAATGAGAAACGGGGGTGTTTTACCGGAAAAACCTGTCATCGAAGCTCCGCAGCCGTCTCCTCCGTCGCCGCCGCCGCCGCGAGCGGCGGATCGTTGCCGGAACGGTCATCCCGCTGTTTCTCTCTCTCGATCTTTATCTCTCTGTCTCTTCTCTCTCTCTCAACGTCTCTCTCTCTCTCTCGCTTGAAGTACCGACCAGCACCACCCACCACAGCGCCGCCGTCTGTGGTGGTGCTGCTGCTGCTGAAGTCCGCCACCACCAAAAGATGGTGGTGGTTGGCCGATGAACAGAAGGGGGGGGGGGTAAAACAAATGGGTGTCACCGAGAAGGGGGGTGGGGGTGTTTGGCTTTGTGTTGAGTGAGATCAAGAGAGGAATGAGGGGGAAAATGGTGAACTTGTGTGTCTGCTCATGTATTCGAGAGAGAGAGAGATAAAGAGAAAAAAAAATGTGGTGTGGTGTGATAATAATAATAATAATAATAATAATAATAATAATAAATCTTAAAAATGTTTTGTTTTAGAAAAAATTACAAGTTTTGTCCTTTAAATAAGTAAAAAGACTAAACTACCCTTGGGTAATCAGATTTAACAAAAAAATCTAACTAGGTTAGGCTCAAAGGACAAAACTTGCAACAAAATTTCCTATAAAGGACACCGCCTGTAAAGTTTTGAAAAAAAGGACACCGCCTGTAAAGTACCCTAAAGATAAAGGACAAAACTTGTAATTTTTCCTTACCAAAATGCCCTTTTCTTGCGTAATTGGTAATTAAGCATATGTAACCTAAAATTTTGTCAAATAAATGATTATGAAACATATTTAAACATGTTTGGGCATATAACACTTGTCATAGGACTAGTTAGACGTCTCGAACGCGCATTTGCGCGCACGACGCGTTAAAGTAGCGTAAGCTACTTTAATGGATCATAGTGGGTCGAAAGCACTTAGGATATGTTTCAATTTAGGATGTAGGCTTTGTTAAACCATATCACATGAGTTCCAACACTCATTTGGTTTACAAGACCTCATTCTATCCGATCTTCCGATTTAGGTGTCTATTGTTTGACTAGTGGTTCGATTACTAGGTGCTACTTGATTTCTCTGGTTTACTTGAGTTTGTTGAAGATCTTTTGATTGAGGATACTTTGCACTTTATGTGAGTACATAGTTCCCCTATTTTACTGTTTTCAATTGTTTTGGGGTGATTCATATGTACAAAATGATTTTCAAGGTTTAAACGATGGTTTTTCAAAAACAATTAAGATGGTTTATACTAAATTAATAACGATTTCAATAAAGTGAACAAACTTATTGGTTGTAGTTACATAACAAATGACATTCATTAGCATTGATCAAGCCGACCAGTATTAGGTTATGGTACCATAGGATCTGAAAAATCCCGTTATCTTACTGCACCCATGGTTATGTGTGGGTTGTGGGTAGCGACTGAATCTGATGATAGTTAACTTACCCTTTGGTGGTTTGTTAAAGCGAGAAACGAGATAGTCGAGTCACGAAGGTTTGAATGTTGTTAGCGAGATGACCAAAAATAGTTTTCACAATTAAAACGAGGATGATTTAAACGAGTTAACGATTTGAAAACGATTTGAACAAGTTAAACACTTTGGGTAAACGATTGGTTTTTGGTTAGTGATTAGGTAACGGGATGGGTGTAATGTGATGAAAACATGGTAGATACGCCGCTGGTACTTCTTATATATAAGTGTTTTCAACATATTACATACTGTGGCGTTATTTAGTTCACTTGGGTAAACGATTTTGAAACGATGTCACACAACGATGTTTTCTAAAAGATATAAACCATACGAGTTTTATTAACGAGTTAATACAAGATGTTTTACAAATTGGTTTTCTAAAACAAATGTTTTGGGTTAAGAATCATGGCTACGAGGTTTTATAAATTATAACCCACTTGATTTGAGTTGGTTAAATATGTTGCAATACACTTTTCAAATTGAGGTTTGTATTTTGACTCTTGTAGTCTAATAAAGTACTGCAACATGAAAACTAGCCATGAATCCAACACTCTTATAAAACCTATGTACTCGCCAGCATTTCTTTGCTGACTTTGTTTTTACATATGTTTCAGGTATTGTTGCTTGATGTGATTTCTAGGATGCATGCGTCACATAGGATCTTGGACGAGGCCTTAGTGACATAATAACAGTGATAGTCGATATGTAATTTGTTTGTTATGTGTTAAGACAATGTTAATGTTTAATATTATCAATAAAACGAAACTCTTTTTGTACCATGGTTATGAAACGATAAATTCTGTTACAACACTCCCCGACGTTTCCGCCACGATTTGTTGTTTTACGTGGTCGGGGTGTGACAGAAAAGAGCCATGTGTCATGCTGGAGTGATAACTATTGTTGTAGGAGAATTCAATCAACCGAAGATACGAATCCCAACTACCACCAAAATCGATCACACAAGCTCTAAGCATATCCTCCAAAGTTTGGATTGTTCTCTCAGATTGACCATCCGTTTGCGGATGATAAGCTGTGCTCAAATTGAGTTGGGTTCCCATAACAGATTGCGTGGTTCTCCAAAAACGAGAAGAGAATCGAGCATCTCTGTCAGAAATAATGTTCAAGGGAACACCGTATCGGGCTACAATCTCATCCACATAGATTTTAGCCAGCTTGTCGGCAGATAGATCCTCACGGATCGGCAAGAAATGCGCTGACTTTGTAAGACGATCAACAACTACCCAGATGGCGTCATGACCTGTCTTTGTGCGTGGAAGTTTGGTAATAAGATCCATTGCAATGTTTTCCCATTTCCAAACTGGAATCTCTGGTTGCTCCAATAAACCAGAAGGATGTTGATGTTCAGCCTTAACCTTAAGACAAGTAAGGCATTTTGATACGTATAAGGCAATGTCTTTCTTCATACCAGGCCACCAATACTAAACACGAAGATCCTTATACATTTTATCAGCACCAGGATGAATAGAATAACGAGACTTATGAGCTTCATCCATAAGCAAGGTGTGAAGATTGTCTTGGCTTCGGACCCACAAACGGTCCATGTAATAATATGATCCATTGTCCTTCAGTTCAAGATCAGGCTTGATATGTTAGGGTAATTCCTTACCCATCAAGTCTTGTGAAACACAAGTATGTTGAGCCTGAGAGATGCGGGTTTGAATATCAGATCGAACTTTAACACAATGAAGCTTGACACGTTCCTTACGACTCAACGCATCGGCCACAACATTCGCCTTACCAGGATGGTAGCGAATTTCACAGTCATAGTCGTTTAGAAGTTCAACCCAACGTCGTTGCCTCATGTTGAGTTCTTTCTGATTGAAAATATGCTGAAGACTTTTGTGGTCAGTGAAAACCACACATTTTGTACCATATAAGTAGTGTCTCCAGATTTTGAGAGCGAATACAACTGCTCCTAACTCAAGATCATGAGTCGTGTAGTTCTTCTCGTGAACCTTCAACTACCTCGATGCATATGCTATGAATTTGTTCCTTTGCATGAGAACACAGCCAAGACCCAAGTTTCATGCATCACAATACACGAAAAAATCATCATTGCCTTCAGGCAAAGACAGAATAGGTGCATCACAAAGTTTATGCTTTAAGGTCTGAAACGCTTCTTCTTGCTTGGATCCCCATTCGAAGGGTTTGTTCTTCTGAGTTAGAGCAGTTAGAGGAACTGCAATCTTTGAGAAGTTTTCGATGAAGCGGCGGTAATAACCCGCAAGACCAAGAAATGAACGAACCTCAGTAGGTGTAGTGGGTGTATCCCAATCCTTAATCGCACTGATCTTGGAGGGATCTACATGAATACCTTGTTCGTTTACGATATGACCCAAAAATTGAAGTTCCCTAAGCAAAAAATCACACTTGGAGAATTTAGCAAAAAGTTGCTCTTTCTTCAGGAGTTCCAAAGTAAGACGAAGATGTTGCTTATGATCGGCTCGTGTCTTAGAATAAATGAAGTTGTCGTCAATGAAAACGATGATGAACTTATCCAGATAAGGCTTACAAACCTATTCATCAAGTCCATGAAAACAGCAGGAGCATTAGTCAAACCGAATGGCATAACTGTGAACTCATAATGCCCATATCGGGTGATGAATGCAGTCTTGGGAATATCTTCCTCGAGTACTCGAAACTGATGATACCCAGAACATAGATCAATCTTTGAAAAACAAGTAGCACCCTGTAACTGATCAAAGAGATCATCAATGCGAGGTAGGGGATATCGATTCTTGATGGTAAGCTTGTTAAGCTCACGATAATCGATGCACATCCTGAAAGATCCATCCTTCTTCTTGATAAAAAGAACGGGAGCACCCCAGGGTGAAAAGCTCGGACGGATAAAATCCTTTTCAGAAAGCTCTTGAAGCTGCTTAGATAACTCTTGCATCTCCGACGGTGCAAGACGATATGGAGATCTGGCAATAGGATTTGCACCAGGTACTAGATCAATGCGGAACTCGACTTGGCGTGCTGGGGGTAAACCAGGTAATTCTTCAGGAAACACTTCAGGATATTCCCGAACAACAGGGATATCTTGAATAGACTTACCTTTGCCCTTATCTGCTACAACATGTGCCAAGAAGGGCACATAGTTCTTTCGCAGATACTTCTGAGCCTGAGTACAAGACATGAGTTTGAGGCTACTAGCAGGTTTCTCACCATGAACCTCTAGGATCTTACCAGACGAAAGAGGCACACGAACAATCTTCTCAAAACATACTACCTCTGCGTGATGCTTGGCTAACCAATCCATTCCCACTATGACGTCAAAGCTTCCAAGTTGCATTGGTGTGAGGTCGATAGGAAAAAAGATGATTGTTAAGGTTCAACTGACAGTTCCGAAGAACAGAATCGAGAACAATGGGTTCACCACTAGTAACTTCTACTGTCAAGGGTTTTCCTAGTTTGGTTCTAGACATGCGAAGCAAAGGATCAAATGATAAAGACATAAAACTCTTATCAGCACCTAAATAAAAAAGAACAGATGCAGGCTGATTATTAACAAAGAACGTACCGTTCACCACCTCATTGTCTGCTCGCACTTCATTCGCATTCATGTTGAAGACTCGACCTCGAGCCTGAGCCTGAGATGGATTCGCATTTGCTAACCTTGGGCACTGGTTCCGATAATGAGTCAGGTCCCCACAATTGTAGCATGAACCAGGAGGAAAGTGAGGTCGTGCAGCTTGTGCTTGCTGTGGAGCAGGCGGTTGAGCAACCTGCTGAGCTGGGTTATGTGCAGCTTGATTCTGAGCAAAACGACATATATCGGAAAGATGACCCGACTTTCCACAGTTAGCACAAAAAGGACAGTGAACTTGCGGTTGATGGTGACTATTGCATCTGTTGCACAACTGTGCATTCCCCGCATACCGTTTCTTTGCTGGTGGTTGTGCAGGCTGGCTGGGAGATGCCTGATTGGCTTGGGCAGTGACATCGATGTTCTGGGAAGCCTTGCGCTTCCTAGACCCTCTTGTAGACCCAGTTTTCTTCCCCTTCTTGTTCTCACCCTTACCAGACGACTGTTTCTTATCCTTGTCACCTTTCTTGTGTAGCTTACCCTTTCTGATCTGCGACTCAGTTAAAGTCGCAGCTAACTCGATCGCTTGACTAACTGTGGTAGGGTTGCTACCAGTGACGATGTCTTGTACGGAGTCAAGCAAACCATCAACATATCTCTCGATGGTTTTCTCGAGTGGGTTAACCATTGTCGGGCATAAAAAACTCAACTCTTCATACCTATCAGTGTAAGCCCGGTGCTCACCACTATCTTGCTTCAAATCATCAAACTCCCTTTCTAAAGCCCTTAGCTCATGATGAGGACAAAATTCCCTCATCATAAGAGCCCTAAGCTCTGCCTAGGTCTATGCTAAAGCAACCTCAACACCACGGTCTCTCATAACCCCGTTCCACCAAGTAAGAGCCCTCTTTTGAAATACGCTGGAAGCAAACTCGACTTTGCGATTTTCAGGACACTGCACATGACGAAACGTACTCTCAATGCTCTCGAACCACTGTAGGAGCCCTGTTGCTCCTTCAGAACCACTAAACTTGAGTGGTTTAGCCGAATTGTAATTTTTGAAGTTGCATGGAGCATTATTTTTATTGTTGGCTTGGTTAACTTGAGCAATAATGTATGGGAGTACAGCGGCCATTTGCTGCTCAGTGATAGATGCCATTTCGGCATTAGGTAGCGGATTTTCACGTCGAGGAGGCATTCTAAAAGAGGAAACATGAGAGCATACGAGTGAGATGATTAGATGAAAAAGGAGATGATACAAAAATCGATAGAAAGCAAGGATGGTGGTCATTCGTTTGTTACCACAAAGCAAACAAATGACACACAGTGACTAATCAAAGTAAATGGGTCCAAAATAATGTATCGCGAAGACATGCTCGCCTATAAGTGAACACTCACCCCAAGAGTTCCCAGGTAAGACTGACTGGTCCGATTATGTGGATTTGTACGAACACTCTAGCCTTAGATAGAAAATTCAGGGTACAGGCATTCACCCTTCCAGTTTGCATGTGTTCACACTATATAGACCCAAACTTTGACGAGATTTTGAAAACTTGGAAGGCACAAGGCCAAAAGAATCATTCAAAGATGGATGATTAAATTTTCAAAATCAACCTGAAAAATTGGAGGGTTCAAAACCTTATAACAAATCATTTAAAAATAGATGATTGATTTTTTAAAAAAAATCATTTTGGAAAATCGTGTTCTTGTTTTGGTAATCACCTAAGGATAGGTGAAGTGTATGTTTTAGATCTAAACACAAGATAACTTGTGTTAGGGTCCTAGAAAAGTTATAGTCTAGGTCAAAGCATTACTAATAACCTAATTCCATATAGCCATTGGCTCTGATACCAACTCTTCTGTCACACCCCGACCGCGTAAAAACAACAAACCGCGGCGGAAACATCGGGGAGTGGAGCGACATAATTATTGTTTCACAATCATGGTAATTAAAGTTTTGTTTTATTTAAAAACAAAGGTGTTACATTGTCTTAAAACAACTGAAACAAAGAGTACATAACATGATTAAACTAGTTCTAGCTTCATTTTATGTCACTAAGGCACAGGTCTGCCTAAGTGTATCTTGTCCAATCCTATGCAACAGCTCCTGAAACACATGTGAAAATAGGTACGTCAGCATAAAAATGCCTGTGAGATACATAGGTTTTGTTAACATAGGATTCATGACTTAAGTTTAAAGAAATGTTTAATAAAAGTTAGTCATGAATCTTGTTAAGTGTTTTCTTTTATAAATCATACGAAAACTTGATAAGAAATCAGATTATATAAATGAAAGATGTATGGTTAATTAAACAACCAAAGTAAAATGAGTTGTATAAAATAAACTGTTTTGTAAAACAATGTCTTGTGAAAATATGTTATTTATGTAAAATGTAATATGTCTAAGTTGAATGATTTAAATAACGCTACGATATGTAATATCATAAAAGCACTTGTATATAGGAAGTATCAGCGGCGTATCCACCATGCTTTTATCATATTACACACGCCTCGTTACTTAAATCACTTATCCAACCAAGCCATCAAAATGTCTTGATTAATGTCAAAATGTTCATGTGTAAACAATGTCCATTGTCAAATGTAAATAATGTGATGTGTAAACCAATGTCAAAATGTTCATGTGTAAACAATGTCTATTGTCAAAATGTAACTCATGTAATGTGTAACCAAATGTCATGTATGGTACGTGAAATGTATCAACTAAACCATAGGTAAAATGCACAAAACAAGGTATTGAAATAAATCAAAGTTATGTTTTGTGAAATAAATGCATGCTCTACTGATGCAAATATCTATGTGGTATTGTAAAATGCATACATTCAAGCCTTGCGACTGTGGCGACAAAGCCTTAAACAAATTAAAGGTTCATCTAAGTTATGTATATTGGATTCAGTCATTCCTTCCACCCAAACAAACCTAGGATTTCAGGAACGGGAGTTGTCAATTCCTATGGTACCATTACTTACTACCAAGTGGCGTGATCAATGTTAATGAATGTATTTTTGTCCCATTTAAACAAACCAGATGTCATACCAAATGTAAGCATGTGATGTGAAAACAATGCACTAAGTATGCTAAAAAAACATACATAGCATGTGATGTAAAACCATGTACTAAGTATGCAATAAATGAAAACACATAGCATGTGATGTAAAACAATGTACTAAGTATGCAATAAATGAACATACATAGCATGTGATGTAAAACAATGTACTAAGTACGCAATAAATGAACATACATAGTAAAAACATGGATAAAATCATGTACTATACGTGTACTAATGAACTTAGCAAGTATGATATAAAAACATGGAAAGCACGAAAGTAACAAGTAGGCACATGTGTTCCACCCCAAAAAAATTTGAAAACAGTAAAAGAGGGGTCTATGTACTCACTTGCGATTACTCAATAGTCTTTGAATAATAACCAAGCAATGCTAGAAGATCACGGAAATCAATCGGCACCTAATATAGGTAACTACATTAATAAACCAGACCTAAATCGGAAGATCGGATAGGATGCGGTTTCGTAAACCAAATGAGTGTGGGAACTCATATGATATGGTTTAACAAAGCCTACATACTAAAACGAAACCTAACCTAAGTGCTTACGACCCATTACGACTCGTTTAGGTAGCTTACGCTACTTTAACGCGTCGTTCGCGTAAAACGCGTTCGGACCACCTAACTAGTCCTATGACAAGTATTATACGCCTTAACAAGTCTAATAATGTTGCCTAATCACTTAAGATGTCAAAATTTAAGTTACATATGCTTAAAATGAATTTATGCGCAAAAGGGCATTTTGGTCATTTACCTAAGGCATATAAACTACCTATCATACAACTAATTAAACTATGTGACCATAAGGTATAACCTCGGAAGGTTATTCCCTATAAAACTATGGTCATATAATGTGTTTGGTCGGATCCTAATGATCGACAAAACGGGTCGGGTTCGAAAGTCTAAGCGGGTGTTTAGTCCGCTTATCTTACGACCCTATATAAGCACTAAACTAAAAGTGACGATTTAAACATGTCAAAACATGTTTAACGATGTTTGAAAACAGTTTTGATATCAAAACAAATGGTTTTGATACCCAAGAATAGTTTGGTTACAAAATACGCAAGAATACGCATTTTGACCGAAACTATGACTCGTCACTATGCCTAAACAACGTGGTAATCAGTAGGTATAGTCACAAAGGACTATGACCATCGTGATTACGCTCACGTTGCGAAGTTCAAATGAACTTCGTGTTGACCATTGACTGGTCAAAGCAGAAATTCAAACACTGTTTGACTTTCACGCTTAAAAACGCATAAAAGAATGAAAGAGGACTTACAAAAGGTCCAAGAATGGAGGTTTGATCCAAAATTTCTCAGGTATGAAGTGTTATAACTCCAACTTAGAGAAATTCAGAATCAAAGTGTGAGTTGCAAGTGAAATGGGTGGGGGTATTTATAGATTTCGGGTAACCGTTAAGATCGTTCATCGATAAACATGCTTCGATCTAAGCCGTACATGTGCACCCCCTGATTTCTAAAACCATGGGCACCCAAAACCAGCCCATAGGAAGCTTAAAAACCATTTGCAACTTGTGGAAACAGCTGGAACAAGATGGAAGTCAATTCTGCAGATTCTGGGGGTTCTGTCGTGCCCTGCGTAAGGGGGAGGCTTGTCTTACGCGGCCCGTGTAAGGGAACTATCCAGAAATGTCAGTTTTGGTCCCTGCAGCCCAGAAACTTGATTTCGATACATTTTTGGCACGTTTAAGCCCCGTTAACCCCATTTCAAGGCTCTAAAATGAATTTAAAGTATAGGGGACTTAAAATATGCTTAAAAATATCCCGGATGTCGGTTCGTTTGATCGTACGGTTGCGTTGTTCGGTTAATTACGACGAAACACGAATTGATGCGAATAACGATCCAAATTACGCGACGAATGGAATTTTATCAAGCCAATCACTAAAATAAAATATTTTAATGATTACATAAATTTTTGGATGTCCGAATGTATTCAAAACGTAAGTTATGCGCGAAAATGCAAACTTATGCACTTTTTGACGCTTTTAGTCCCTGAATGACCAAAAAGTTTGTTTTTGCACACTGAACCCCTCAAAGCCTATTTCTAAGCTATGTAAAGGATATTTATGGTATGTTTAACGTGTGGTCATGTTCCGGAATGTTCGTTACAGTATGAATCGGCATACTTTCACAGTTTGTCGAAATTAGTCCCTGTAAGCGAATAAACTTGATTTTGCCATACCAAAGCTTTTAAAACTTATTTCTAAGTTATGTAAAGGTTATTTAAGGTATGTTAAGCATATGTTGATGTTCCGGAGTGTTTTTCGCATTAAACTGATTACGTTTACACATCGGTTTGCGTATAACTCTCTAGAAAACGATATAGAGTTTGAAATTGGACAAAAATCAAAACATGCAAAATATCAAACATAAACAAACAAATATTGGGATCAAATCACATTGTTTTATTCATAACTGAACTGTTTAAGGTTTATACAATGATTACAAGTACATATGTCACAGTAACCAACGTTTTCGTAAAACTATGAACTCACCAGCGTTGTCTGATAAACTTGTTGCATGCTCGCAGGTCGTTAGGTACTTTGGATGGGAACTTGCTGTCTGGATGGCTGGAGTGGTTATGGTCATGTCACTGAGGAGTGCATGAATGTTATTCAAACACTATTACATTGGGTTTTGAGATTACATTAAACATTGTTTTGTCATTTGCTTCCGCTGAATCCGATAACTCTTGCTTGACATTTATGATTGCTAAATTCAATAAACATAAACTTGATATTGATTTACTATTAGTTCAATGTGATTGGTGGCTGGATCCTGGTACGTCACACACCAAGCGGGTTTTCCGCACGTGGTATTTTGGGGGTGTGACAGTTTGGTATCAGAGCCACTGGTTATAGTGAACTAGGATTTAAAACGTTTTCATAAAACCAGACTATAACCGAACAACTTCGAAAATCGACCATGACACTCAGCTCCAGATTGCAAGGTTCGTCTTCTGTTTACTTTATGCAGTACTTGTTTAGTAGTCACACTCACAGCTTGCATGAAACAATACACTAGATACTATGGTGATTTGATAGTGTGACACTATTCTTCGAATTTTGTGATTCGTAATCTTGTAATACCTTTCGTTTTGCTATTTGAATGTGGGGGAAACTTTTAGCGCAAGTTAAGAGGCAATGAGATGAGCGTGTAAATTTCCTTATTATTATGGGTGCACACATAATAATAACGTGAGGTGCATGTAAGTTCCAGTGAGGCTTAACGAGTGTGAAAAGGGTTCTGCCCTATTGTGTGTAAACTTGGTAGTTTGTAGATTTCAACATGAGACTTGACTTTTACCTCATCTCAACTCTTAAATTTGTTCCCTCTCCTTATATAAAATCATGAGTGGACGAGGTCATGGACGTGGTCACATCACGATGACCCAAGCTGAGCTGACAAACTTAATCAACACACGTGTGGCTGAGGCTCTGGCAGCCTACGAAGCTGGTACGAAATGTGCCGAACACTCTTTAATCTTGTTTCGCGTACACAACTCTTACCCCTGTGTTATATTTTTTTTATTTCGTCCATTAGGTCAGCCAGCGCATCAGAACAATCCGCCCGCCTACACATTCATGGATTGTAAGCCCCAGACCTTCAGTGGGACTGAAGGGGCTGTGGGGCTACTTTGATAGTTCGAAAAAGCTGAGTCTGTGTTCGCTATGTGTAATTGTCCCGTGGGGGACCGTGTGAAGTACGCTAAAGGAACTCTGGAGGATGGTGCCTTAACCTGGTGGAATGCCCAGGTACAAATGTTGGGTATCGAGATGGCTAACGCCACTACTTGGGATGAGTTGAAGGAGCTGATGCGGGAGGAGTACTGTCCTCGTGATGAGATTCAGAAGCTCGAGAACGAGTACTATGATTTGAAAATGGAAGGGTCTAAGATCGAGGCCTACACGAAACAATCTCATGAGCTAGCAATTTTGTGCCCTAACTTGTCTCGACCTGCATCTCAAAGAATTGAGTTGTACCTCATGGGCCTAGCACCAGCCGTAAAGGGGTATGTCACTGCTACGAACCATAACAATCTATCCCAGATCATCCGTTTGGCACACAAGATTACTGACCAAGAGGTCGAGCGTGGCTCTTTGCTGCCTCGTAAATCTGCTACTACCACCGCTGCTACAGCTACCACACCTGCTAGTGATAACAAGCGAAAATGGAACAATGCTGACAAAGCAACCAGTGCCAGTCAATCTCAGAAAAGGCCTGACAACAGTATCAACCGCAGTTTTAGCCAGTCGTCTTCTGTGAATCAGAATCAGAGCAACAATTCAAATCAGGGTTCCTACGCGGGAAAGCTACCAAAGTGTAACAAGTGTATGTTTCACCATCGCGGGCCGTGCACCCGGGTATGTCATAGGTGCAACAAAGTGGGTCATATGGCCAAAGATTGTAGGGTCTGGCTTCCAAAACAGCCTCAGCAGCCGAGCAGTCGCAGCAACAAGAGAGGCAGCAGCCTCAACAGAATCAGGGAAATCGTAAGGGCTATTTTCAGTGTGGTGAAGAGGGTCATTTTAAGCGGGATTTCCCTCAGCTTAATCAGAATGCTGGCAACAACAACAACAACCATGGGAATAACAACAATGGGAACAATGGTGGGAACGGGGCACGTAGAAGAGTTTTCACTATTGGCGCTGGGGAAGCTCGCAATGATGGCAATGTGGTGACCGGTATGTTTTCTGTGAACGATCTATTTGCTTCTGTTCTATTTGACTCTTGTGCCGATTGGAGTTATGTATCCTTGGAGTTTAGTCGTCAGTTAGGATTGTGTCCTACACCACTTGTAACTAAGCATGTAGTAGAGTTAGCTGATGGTAAGTCGATTGAAGCTTCTCATGACCTTTTTGGTTGTAAACTTGATCTCATGGGTCAAGTGTTCGATATTGACCAACTTCCCATTACTCTTGGAAGTTTTGATGTGGTCATTGGTATGGATTGGTTGTCTAAGCATCAAGCGGAAATTCTATGTAAAGAGAAAGTCGTGCGTATCCCTCTTCCCAGTAGGGAATCTTTGTCGGTTCAAGGGCATCGTAGTGGGGCGATGGTTGGTATCATTTTAACTATGCAAGCGCAGAAGTGTCTACGCAAGGGATATCCTGCTATTCTAGCACTTGTTACTAATACCCCGTCTGAAGAGAGAAAGATCGAGGATCTGCCAGTTGTACGTGAATTTGCCGATGTGTTTCCTGAGGAACTTCCTGGTTTACCTCCTCACCGTCAGGTGGAATTTCAGATTGACCTCATGCCAGGAGCAGCTCCGATTACTCGTGCTCCTTACCATCTTGCACCAGGAGAGTTGCAAGAGCTGTCAAATCAACTCCAAGAACTGTTGGATAGAGGTTTTATCCGACCCAGCTCTTCGCCTTGGGGAGCCCCGGATTTGCTTGTAAAGAAGAAGGACGGATCTTTCCATATGTGTATTGATTATAGAGAACTCAACAAGGTGACGGTCAAGAACCGCTACCCTTTACCGCGTATTGACGATTTATTTGACCGGTTACAAGGGTCAAGTTTTTACTCGAAGATCGATTTAAGGTCGGGCTATCATCAGGTGAGAGTCCGAGAGGAGGATATTCCTAAAACGGCTTTTAGAACGCATTATGGGCATTATGAATTCTTGGTTATGCCGTTCGGTCTGACAAACGCACCAGCAGTCTTCATGGATCTTATGAACCGTGTGTGCAAGCCATATCTCGATGACTTCGTTATCATGTTTATCGATGACATTTTGATCTACTCAAAGAGCAAGGAGGACAACGAGCCGCACTTACGTCTTATTTTGGAGATCCTGAGGAAGGAGCAACTATACGCGAAGTTTTCCAAGTGTGACTTTTGGATAGGAGAGGTACACTTCCTTGGCCACATTGTTAATGAATTAGGGATACACGTGGACCCTGCTAAGGTTGATGCTGTCAGAAATTGGGCGGCACCAAAGAATCCTTCAGAGGTGCGACAATTTCTTGGTCTCGCTGGGTATTATCAAAGATTTATCAAGGATTTCTCAAAGATCGCTCAACCCCTTACCTCGTTGACACAGAAAGGCGTGGTATATTCTTGGGGAACAAAGCAGGAGGATGCATTTCAACTTTTGAAACAGAAACTCTGCAGTGCACCGATCTTGTCTCTACCTGAAGGCACCAAGGATTTTGCGGTTTATTGTGATGCTTCCATTCAGGGTCTTGGCTGCGTGTTGATGCAACGCAACAATGTGATAGCTTATGCTTATCGATAGTTGAAGGTTCATGAGAAGAATTACACAACGCACGACTTGGAGTTAGGGGCCGTGGTTTTCGCGTTGAAGATCTGGAGGCACTATCTGTACGGTACCAAATGCACCATCTACACCGATCACAGAAGCCTTCAGCATATCTTTGACCAGAAGGAATTGAATATGAGACAGCGTCGCTGGATAGAACTACTGAACGACTACGATTGTGCCATCAAGTATCACCCCGGTAAAGCTAACGTTGTAGCGGATGCTCTTAGCCGAAAGGAGACGAAACCCAAGCGTGTGCGAGCTTTGCAGCTCACTATTCACTCAAATCTTCCTGATCAGATCCGCTCGGCTCAGACAGAAGCATTGAAGGAAGAAAACTATGAAGCTGAATACTTGCGAGGCATGGAAAAAACGACTTATAAAGAGATCTGATGGTATTCTCTACTGCATGGAACGGATATGGATTCCCTTGTTTGGTAGCCTTAGAGAGCTTGTGATGGACGAAGCGCACAAGTCTCGATACTCTGTTCATCCAGGTTCAGATAAGATGTACCAGGACCTCAAAGTTTTGTATTGGTGGCCGAAAATGAAAGCTGACATCGCGACGTACGTGAGTAAATGTTTGACTTGTGCGAAAGTCAAGGTGGAATATCAGAAACCCTCGGGCCTGCTTCAACAACCAGAGATACCCATGTCGAAATGGGAACAGATTGCTATGGATTTTGTCACTGGGTTACCGAGAACACAAAACGGAAACGATACCATCTGGGTAATCGTTGACCGCCTCACGAAATCTTCACACTTCCTTGCGATCAAGGAAACTGGTAAGTTTTCTCAACTCGTTGCTGTTTATCTGAAAGAAGTGGTTTCTAGGCACGGGGTGCCAACTTCTATTATCTCAGACCGTGACCCGTGTTTCATTTCGGATTTGTGGTAGTCGATGCACAAATCGTTCGGCTCGCCTCTCGACATGAGTACTCCTTATCACCCACAGACGGATGGTCAAAGTGAGCGAACCATCCAACACTTGAAGACATGCTGCGAGCATGTGTGATTGATTTTGGTAAGGGCTGGGAGAAACATTTGCCGTTGATCGAGTTCTCCTACAACAACAGTTACCACACTAGTATTCAGGCAGCTCCGTTTGAAGTGTTGTACGGCCGGAAATGCCGTTCCCCTCTCTGTTGGGCTGAGGCGGGTGACAGCCAAGTCACAGGCCCAGAACTTGTCCCTGAAATGTCTTAAAAGATTGTACAGATCAGGAACAGTATGGCAGCAGCGCGCGACCGTCAGAAAAGCTACGCTGACAAGCGTAGGAAGCCTTTGGAATTCACAGTCGGTGACCGTGTTATGTTAAAAGTCTCACCCTGGAAGGGTGTGGTGCGTTTTGGAAAATGCGGCAAGCTTTACCCTCGTTATGTTGGGCCATTTAAAATTCCGGAGCGAATTGGTAAAGTGGCCTATAAGTTGGAGTTACCTGCTGAGTTGGGTAACGTCCATGATGTTTTCCATGTCTCCCAATTGAAGAAGTGCTTATCTGATGAAACACTCGTGGTACCACTTCAAGAGCTGAAAATCGATGACAAATTGCAGTTTGTCGAAGAACCAATAGAAATTATGGATCGGGAGGTCAAGGTCCGTAAACACAGTCGAATTCCTATTGTGAGAGTCCGCTGGAACTCAAGACGTGGACCGGGGTTCACATGGGAACGTGAGGATCAGATGAAGCTCAAGTACCCACATTAATTCCCAGATGACAAGTCCAAGTCTGGAAAACCTAGGTCTGGCACAACTAGTGAATTTCGGGACAAAATTCCCATTCAAGTTGGGGATGATGTGGCACCCACGGAAAACCTACAGTCATCCTGAGCTAACGTCTTGCTGTTTTGAACTGCTTGTCAAATTTCGGGACGAAATTTCTTTTAAGTTGGGGATGATGTGACAACCCGAGATTTCAAGGTCTATCTTTTACACATCACCGAGTGTACAACCTTGTTTTATAATTTGGTTTATTTAAATGATTAGTGGTTATGTGAATGGGTAACAATTATGTGTTTTCTTGGTGGTTGTATGAGTAGTGTTTATTATGATTGAGCATTGTTAACTGAGATTTAATATAAAGTTTCTTTGTCACCTTTGGTCCTGACGAAACAAGGGAGTTTCGCCACCCTCAAGTCCGAAAAAACAAGTGAGTTTCGCCGGGAAGGCCTTAGGCCCAAACTCATTCGCGGCCCAACTTGTTTTGTATAGCCTCTTATAGTGTAACCTACTGCCGTAAGATCAAAAACCCTAGAATTCTCTCCACACTCTCTGTGCGACGGCAACTGTGAACTCGGAACTTTTCTTGTTTATTCGAGCTATCCATTCAGAACCTTGGTTAGTATCCGGTTATGATTCATTAGATTTATTTTTCCGATCTGTGGATTTGTTTTGTGATGATGTCGTATGTATACGTAGGATCTGGTATGCTTAGGGTTTTCATTATTCATTAACTGTAATGCTTTGTTAGGGTTGTATGATGGGTGTCGGGGATTCCAGTGTGTTTTGATGATGTCGGTTCTGTTAGAATGATAATTAGGGGTTGATCGAATGATTGTGTGATAGTAATAATGGTATGAATCTGTAAATTGTTAATGCCGTGATTGTATAGTACTAATAATTAGCAATCGGTTGATTGGCCGACGTTCATGTAGAGATCATGATGATGATTAGGGTTCTGGAAATCACGAGACTGTAACTGTTTCATCACTTGTTGAGGGGCGACGAAACTTTGTATGTTTCGCCATACCTTGTCTCGACGAAACTAGTATGTTTCGCCATACCTTGTCACGACGAAACTTAGTATGTTTCTCCACACTACCTCACGACGAAACCCAATGTGTTTCGCCACACCCTGGATTGATGAAACTTGGTAGACTTTCGCCGCTAAGGTGTTTCGCCGAAGGGATTGGCAGATGGAACAGTAGACAGATTGATAGTATGTAATGATTAGCATCCTGTTCATGAAATTCAGTAATTACATGATAACCTTACTGTTCAACATTAAGTGATGCGTGCATGGAATGTGGGCTGTTATGACATTTTGGTATGTGCTACATGATAAAGGATATCGTAATGTTTGATACAACTGTGTAACCATACATGATTTACTGTGTGCAAACCTGTGAATTGAATGATTATGAAACTGATGTTGTTTGGTAACCTCGGTAGGGTTTGGGGTTGACCAACTAGACGGGTAATTAAATCATACCGAGCACACCAAGGTGAGTTCATTCCTCTTAAGCATGCGTCCTGGTGGTTGGGACAGTCTTTGGGTATCCCTGAGAGGGATCGGTTTTGGATAAATCATGGATATTCCTGAGAGGAATATGTCTTTTGGGTAAATCTGGAATGTTGGATAATATACTCATACTATCACCACTAAAGTCCCTCCGTGTTGTTTGGTTACCTGAGAGGTAACAAGGTATTAGTTAGTAGCGCTACTTAGGTTTAGCACCCTCACCCCGTACCTGAGAGGACAGGTGTGAACTAATGACCTAGTCATGAACAATGCTTTGATATGAGCATTGGAGAAAGGGCAATGTAAATCAGGAGCCGTCTTGTATTCGGGATATTATCAACATTAAATTCAATCGGTTAAACTAAACACTGGTTAACCAATGTTTTCATAAAACTATGAACTCACCAGCGTTGTCTGATACACTTGTTGCATGCTCGCAGGTCGTTAGGTACTTTGGATGGGAACTTGCTGTCTAGATGGCTGGAGTGGTTATGGTCATGTCGCTGAGGAGTGCTTGAATGTTATTTAAACACTATTACATTTGGTTTTGAGATTACATTAAACATTGTTTTGTCATTTGCTTTCGCTGAATCCGATGACTCTTGCTTGACATTTATGATTGCTAAATTCAATAAACATAAACTTTATATTGATTTACTATTAGTTCAATGTGATTGGTGGCTGGATCCTGGTACGTCACACACCTAGCGGGTTTTCCGCACGTGGTATTTTGGGGGTGTGACCGTATGGCCTGTTCAGCACTAGACAAGTGATAATGTTCATGATATAATCAGACGTCTCATCATAAGCTCCAT
The DNA here is from genome assembly GCA_030545235.1 of Helianthus tuberosus. Taxonomy (NCBI): domain Eukaryota; kingdom Viridiplantae; phylum Streptophyta; class Magnoliopsida; order Asterales; family Asteraceae; genus Helianthus; species Helianthus tuberosus. The sequence goes on from JARYGA010056342.1 coordinate 41,133, forward strand.
TCCGATGCGACAAAGCATGCACTACACAGTGAATTAGGAACTTATAAGGTGGACTAAACATCGTCTTAAGATACTTTCCATTCAGATGACCTGTAAACCCCATTCTGCACCACAAACCCTTGCATAATCATTCTGGAATAATGATAGGATCATTATCAGAATCTCCTAATTCCAAAACCCTTCTTAGATCTCCAACGTTAAACTTGATCTCTAAATCCACAACCTGATTATTCTCGTCTTTCTTTCTAACTGCAGAATAAATCATTTTTTCTTTCTCCTCATATCTCACTGAGCTCCAAAACCTTCTAACGTGTGATTCATATACAATGGTTCTATCAGTTAAAGCCTTATGAATCTTGCTCTCTCTTAAAAACTTTGCTATGTCTTTAAATGGAGTTGTGTCTGTATAATGTGCATCCAACAAACAGTAGATATTATGAGACTTGTCCCAATCCGATGCTCTTGCCTGCAATAATACACAACATTAGCATTTGCACGTAGTTCGAGACAAAAATTGATAAGTATAAAAAATTTGAAAATTTCAGAAATTTTTTCTAACACTGGAGCTCTCACTATGTATAGTACTGAGGATCGGATGGTGATCCGATCGGATTGCCATCCGATCGGGTGAACCATCAACATAAAAGAACAAACAAACAAGACATGTGCACATGGATCGGATGGCCACTTGATCCTTGTGACAAGCAGATAGGCACCTTTTGACAAGAAAACCCTCTTGCGAGAGAATGGAATGGATCAGATGGCCATCCAATCGGATTGTCATCCGATCGGGTTGCCACTCGATCATTGACAAGATAAGGCACAAATTCCAAGATACCATAACAATTAATTTTAACAGTTAAAGCACAGATTTCAAGGCAACACATAATGTACAGTGATACTGAAGATCAAACACTTAGAAAAATATAGAACAAATATGAAATGCATTGGATCGGATGGCCATCCGATCCGATTGCCATCCGATCGAACCGCCATTCGATCCACTGACACTGAAGAACATTTTTGAACAAGCTTTGAGCATCAAAATTTTTCTAAGTATTTCTCAAAATTGAAAACAGATTCACATAGAGATTTTGCCGATGATTAAAACCCTATGTTCAGATTTTTCTAATTCTTAGCCATTTGAGATTAATTTGACAAAAACATGTCCAATAGCCGACACCTTCAAACATCAAATCTATGGATTCAATGATGTTTTTGCACAAATTGAGACAGTAAACCTATAGATCTAAGGCCCGTGAACAAAACCCTATGTTCAAAATTCATCAAACATCATTAAAATTGCCTACATCTAAAGTTTAAGGTTCGAACAGTCTCCGTATCAACAAAAACCTCAAAATCATTCAATTTTAATAGTTAAAATTAGCAAACTTACCTTTCCCATAGTGAAGATTGTGCAAACCAATAATCCTATGAAGTGTGGAAAGCAAGAATGAAGAATCAAGATCAGAGAAAGTGAGAGTGTTTGAGAGAGTGTTGAGTGGTCGTTCGATCGAGTAAAGGTTTGACTGAAAATTTTGACCACTATATATAGACAATGTGCAGGTGTCGAATGGCCATCCGATCCAAACACCTCTCTTTTGACTTTCGATGTTTTGACCTTTTGACTTTTTGCAGTTTTATCAGATTTAGTCAGTTTTAGAAATCCACTTAAGTATCTAGGTCCAAGTTAATGACCCTAGGCACTTAATTTGCCTACCAAGTCCAAGTTAATGACCTTGGTTGACCCGAAATGAAACAAACTGATATTTTTGTTCAAATTTTCAAACACATTTTTTTTTTCATGAAAATTGTTCAAGTGTCAACTTAATGAACTTGCTTTGACTTTGAATTTTCAAATCGTTTCAAGATTAGCTCCCAACCGTGCTGTTCAGTTCAGAAACTTCCTGCTCTGCTTCACTTCTGAGATTCTGAAGATCAGCTTTCTACCTTGGTTTGTCGAAAAACTAAAGCAGAAATGTAAAATCTTTTTGGGATTTTATGAAAGTTTAAGACTAAAACACTATGAAATCTTTTTGAGTTTTGAACTAACTATGAAATAAAATGCAGTAAAAGTAAACTATTTACAAACAAATTTTTGGTGAGTGTGTCAGAGGATCATATCAGCTGCTTAACAAGTTACAAGTACCGTTGAGCTTGATTTCACACTAAGTATTAAACAATTCACTTAGATTGCCGATATATTGATCCATTTAAATTCTCACACAAATTTCAACTTATTCAGGATACGAATTAGTGTTTTTAAAGATCTTAACTTATTCGCGTGTCCCACCTCAGAATATACTCTAGAATCCAGATTCCCCATATTCAGTCTTACAGGTGAATATACTATAATGATATCTATAATAGGGTAGTGCGAGACCATGAGAGCTCAGGCTAGAACTTCCGTTCAATCAACGAGATGATAGCTCGACTTTGCAGTGTGTCCCACTTAGGGATCTTCTCTTCAACAACACTTGATTCGTATTTTTCAATACTTATCAATTTTTATGTTGAGGGGAGGCTTTAAATTTAAAGCATGTGCAAAGTATTATACGAGGACTAGGTCATTGCTTCCGCAATATCAGAAGTCCTGGTATAATACCCTAGATATCAAACAGTATAAAGACCTAGTATCTCAGAAACATGCAATCTTTCAAACAAGATTTCAGGGGTTACCTATATATACGAGAGATGTTCCCCACG
>JARYGA010056343.1:0-28450 GCA_030545235.1 Helianthus tuberosus
AAATTGGGATACATGGTTCAGCATTTACATTTAGTTTGAAGAGTTGTGTTCAGTTGTGTAGACTGGAACTTGGAAAAGCTATTCATGTTGATGTTTTGAAGTTTGGTTTAAATACGGATCGGTTTGTGGGTTCTTCTTTGATTGGGTTTTACTCCGTATATGAAGATATGGTGGATGCACGCAAGGTGTTTGATGAAATAACTGAGAGAGATATTGTTGCATATACGTCTTTGATAACTGGTTATACTCAAACCGGTGATCATCATGCTGCTTACAAGGCGTTTGCTGTTGTTCAACGTATGCGGGATGATAACCTGGAACCAAACCGTGTGACTTTGGTGATGTTACTGCAGGCAGCATCGAAGCTGCGGTTGCTAAATTACGGGGAGTTGATCCATGCATATGCAATTAGAAGAGGAATCAATTGTTTTGATGAAGTATTCAAAACAAGTCTTATGGACATGTATATGAAGTGCGGTGCGCCACACAAGGCTACCGTGGTTTTTAGTCAAATCAGTACAAAGTCAACTGCTTGTTGGAATGTATTGATCGACGGTCATTTGAAATCGTGTCAGCCTTTTGAAGCCTTGAATCTTTTCTCTCTCATGGCTCAAGACGATCACGAATTTGATCTAATTACTTTAGCAAATGGGGTTCGAAGTTGTGCTAATTTGGGCTTGTTACGGGTCGGTAAGAGTATCCATGGTTATATGTGTAGAACCGGAGTTCAGCTTGATGTCGTCACAAACACAGCTCTGATTGATATGTACTCAAAATGTAACAACTGTGGCAAAGCTACGGAAATTTTCGATACCATGAAGAACAAAGATGTCATTTCCTTTAATGTGATGATGGCGGGTTATCTCCAAAATGGATATGCTTGTGAAGCAATCAAATTATTCCACAACATGAGAAGATCCGGTTTGACCGAAAACGAAGCGACTGTTTTGACCATAGTTTCTGCATTTTCTGATCTGAAAGATATTAGACAAGGTAGAAGCATCCATGGATATGTGATTACACATGGATTTGAGTCTAAAACCGATATCGCTAATCAGATTATGTACTTGTATGTAAAATGTGATTATATAGACTACGCAAGGCGAGTCTTTGATCAAATAAAACACAAAGATTTGGTATCTTGGACGTCAATGATGAGGGGTTACGAGAATCTTGGCCATGCTAATGAGGTGATAACATTGTTTTACAAAATGATGAACTTGGAAAAACAACCGAACCCTGATTTGGTCACTTTAACGTGTTTGCTTCAAGCATTTTCTCGGCTCGGGTGTCTTAAACAAATCAAGGAGATTCATTGTCATGTGATTCGCTTATTGATGGAGAATGAAATCATGATCATGAACTCTCTACTAACTAATTACAGTAAATGTGGAATGTACACAACATCAAGAGATTTGTTTGGTCAAATGGGTACCAAGTGTATAGCTTCATGGAACACAATGATAGCTGCATCAGGGATGCACGGTGATTGCTTTGGTGCGCTTGAATTAATCAACGAAATGAAAAAAGAAAATATCATTCCAGACGAGGTGACCTTCATGTCAGCACTATCTTCTTGCAGTCATGCTGGTTTAATAGAAGAAGGTTTAAATCTTTTTAAGATGATGAAAGAGGAATATGGGCTTGTTCCTGGTGAAGAGCATTATGGTTGTGTGGTTGACTTGTTGGGCCGAGCTGGTCAACTTAAGGATGCGTTTGACTTTTTGAAATGTGTTCCACCAACACAGAGTGGTTCTGCACTTGGTGCACTGGTGGCTGCGTGTAGGGTTCATGGAAACAATGAAATGGGTGAGGGTTTAGGTAGGTGGCTCTTGGATCTTGACCCTGAAAATTCAAGTTCTTATGGGTTGGTTTCGAACTTGTATGCAGAAAGCAAAAGATGGAATGAGGCTGCACATATAAGAGCTACTGCAAAGCAGAGAGGCTTGAAGACGACTGCTGGTTTTAGCTTGATAGAAATAGATCGGTAAGAGCTACTGCACTAGTGTGTTCAAAGATTGTCGCTTATCATCATTGGTAATATAACGGGCTACATCTGCGTCACCGTGTGCAAGGATCAGTGACGTTTATACGTTGAAGGTAGTGCCCCTGTCCAGGTTTCTAACTTTTTCTTCACTTATGAGGGTCCGGGATAAGGGGTTGAACTTTGAAGAGCCTTATCGGATGTGTGGGTCTATGGGATGTGAAATCCGAATTGTGGATGAAGCAAAACAGTGAGATTATGAGTATTATTCGATCTCGAAAGATGCCTGGTCAAGAGACATTTATAAGCTGTCATTCTATTTTGATATTTGAACCGGTCTTGGTGATTATCAAGATTTTGAGACGGCTTCTGAAGAGGATGCAATTGGATGAATAATCTAATACACTTCAACACGATTTATGATACAAGGTCTTAAGTAATAAAAAATTTTACACTTCTAACTGAAACATTGTGGGAGGGGGGTAAACCCCCGGTTCCCACTAAGCTGCGCTACTGGTTGTCATGTACTATTTTGCTTGATACAAATCATAAAATAGTGACACTTTTTAATTATATGTGCATAAAAAGTGATACGCGGTGTATTATCACGAATGATATGTATTCAAGTTTTTTGGCGAGAAAGAAAGGTTAACAAAAAAATGTTTTTTCACGTATGGTATAGTTGCAAAATATTTTTTTAAACAACAAATTAATTCTCCTAATACACACATACAAATATTGAACTTGGGTTTCACCAAAGTAGTCTTTGACTACTTACAAGTGGGCCACATCCCAAGTGGCAGTTACAAAACATATATATATATATATATATATATATATATATATATATATATATATATATATATATAGGGTTAGGATTATTTCAGAACTCTAAATAATTGCAGAACTTACAGAACTCCTAATAAACAATTATTTTATATATAAATTTTTGTATTTAGGATCTTTTTATCATCTATTATCAGTATTTCTTTGATTACATACATGTTAAAAGTAGTTTACATATGTTTAATTGCCAAATTATATATATGTGTCATAACTAATTACATATATGTAAAAAACCTAGTTTACATATGTGTAATTATAAAATTACATATAAAAATGTTAAAATTACTCTTAATATGTATGTAATCGTAAAAATACACATAATAAATGATAAAATTATCCTAAACATAAAAATGTATAAATAAAAAGATTGTTTATTAGGAGTTCTGCGAGTTCTGTAAATATTTATGGTTCTGAAATGATCCTGGCCCTATATATATATATACTAGTTTATTACCCGTGTGTCACACGTATTGAACAGTAAAAAAAGAAAACACATATAACTTTATATTCAAAACAGTTTAAATAAAATAAAGGCAAAAGTTTCCTTAACAAATGATAAATGAACAAAAAAGACTACAAATTTCCAAAAATTTCTTTGTATACAACATTTGTGGTCTTATTTGTAGCATGGCCATCTTTATCTGTTAACAACATCTTTAAACCGGCTCTACTTTTAAATCCTTCAAGAAAGTAATCTCGGATGGAGGTATGCTGTTAAGGCAAAAAACAAACAAACATATACATTAGTAATTGATAAATGATACATGTTGGATAATAAATATGCTTATAATGTAATTAGAGGGTCCAAAATAGTAATTAACCACATACATTGAAGGCAATGGTGCAGCCGATGATCAATCCTTTTTTGACATTGCAGAAGCAGATGAGGTATCCAGTTTAGACATTTGTTAAAGAAGAGAGAATGAATAATAGAGTTAAGTGTGATTGTCCAAATGGTTTCATGGATCATATAGGGGTGGTACCTCAAAGTTTTTTCGGAATTATCTAGAGAGCAGGATATAAGACAACTATTCTATTTTGAGCAGCCTGTTTTTGAGCATATGAGTTTGAATTCCTGTGTTGAAAAGTACTATACTTTTTTGTGCAAATGGTTTTCAGTTTTTGAGAAGCTTTTTTTAGCATATGAGTATGAATTATGTGTTTGGAGAGTACTAAACTTTTTGGTGCAAGGGTTTTCATAAGACATTAATGCTTATTGTCCCTTATAGTTGACATTTGCCTGCTGTTACTGCTGAACACTGCTTCCTGGTGTGCAACTGTTCATTTCAGCTTTTTGACCTTTGTCTTTTATTGTCATATGTGTTGACAATATTCCTCTATATCAAAAATAGGTTGTTGCATTAGGGTAAGTAAGTTGAGGACTACCAAATCAATGCCAAAAATAATGACAACTTGTAGAAACTAATAAAAATTTACCAACAAATCCAAGGAACCAGGTACCTGATAGTTATTAGGACAATCACCAACTAATCTAAGTTCGTCCATGTGGGTCGAGCACAGCCATTTGGGCAAACCATTGACTCTTAACTACTATCGATTCATTAGATGGGAGACCAACCTGAGATCACAATACCAATGCATGTTCGCCGACCAACCTACAATAAGAAATGAATGCTCAAATCAGACCAAACATTAGGATCAAAAGGGAGTGCAACTCAAGATCAAAGCTTTAAGTATACATTAGACACACATTTTCTAGTGGGAATGAAGGTTTTAGATCACCATCTTCTAGCAGCCACTAAAAGCAATTGTATATGTCAAAGACAATTGCTCAACAGTCAACACATGTGCAAGCTGGATCCTCCTACAAAAATGCATTAAAAATAAATAAATATAAGACGTCCAACCAGATAAAAAAGACACATTCAACAAAAAAGAACAACAAAAGAATTCATATCTTACTTCATGATGCAACACTAATATGCCATAAAGATTTATTCCCATCCTTTTTTATTGTAAGAACACGTGAATATTTGATTTGAGTAATATAGGTGTTTATAGAGGTGGCAAAAAAACGGTTTGTTAACCAGAACCGGTTATTAACCGGAACCAGTAGACCAGTAACCGGTTCCTAGTTAATATTAACAGCTGGTTCGTAGCTAGTTATAGATGTATAGGATGGTAATCGGTTATTTTTAGCGAAAAAAAAAACATAAAAAATGATGAAGAAAATTGGAAAATAACCAGTTACTTAACCGAAATAACCGGTTATTAACCGAACCGGTTAAAGTAATAACGGGTTAAAGCAAAAATGAGAAAATAACCGCTTGAACTGGTTACTGAGATTAACCGAAATGTGCACTTCTAGTGTTTGTTTAGAAAGTCTATTTGATTATTATTGAGTCAATTTTAGTTTTTCAAAATTCGGCTTGAGCTACCAAATTTAGGTTTACTCTATAAAAGAGGGTTTTATGTAATGGTCTAAGCATTCAATATTATATCAAAAAAGTTATCATAAAATTTAATTTTGTAATTACTTCCATTGTATGTCAGTTTATGATAAACTAACCTGAGATAAGATTATAGGTCCACCGTGAGACGCATAAAGATTCTCGTCCTTCATCATGCTAACTATCTTGGCTGTAAACCGTTTCATTTCGGCCTAAAACATACATGATTTGGTCAGCAAACGGTTGGCCAGATAAGGAAACTTTTGAAAGTTGAAACCAACTTAGAGAAAATTATTAACCTTAAACGACTCGTTATCAGTTCGAAGCTCGATTCCTGGTATGAAATGTAACCAGAGCGGAAATCCACTGTTACGCGAAAAAGAAAGAGTTAATGCATAAACACATAAACACGAAGTTTTGGAGCATTGTGAATATTAAAGACTGTAATTATTTAATTAACACTAACCCGTAATTCCACTCGGCATAAACGTAAGGACCGATTCGAAGATGAACATAAAGACCAGCATCGGAGTAGAACCCATTGCTAGTGTCTATCTACATTCATAGTTAAAGAGAGCGCATGTTAATCTTTGTTAATGGGTCAAAAAACTAAGTAATGTATGGATATGTCTCAACGGTTTCGTTTTTTTTTTTTGTTTTCTGGTTATGCGCTACGCCTCAGCACCGTTTTTGCGCCTAGTCGCTTGCCTTTTTGCGCCTCAACACCGTTATTTAAAAAAAACCCATTTTTGCGCCTAGGCTACCACCAGGCGCTATAGGTGCGCCTCGTTGCGCCCGAGCGCCTAGGCGCGCGCTTTTTGCACTTTTGACAACACCGTTTTAAAAAAAAAAAAACCCATTTTTGCGCCTAGGCTACCACCAGGCGCTATAGGTGCGCCTCGCTGCGCCCGAGCGCCCAGGCGCGTGCTTTTTGCGCTTTTGACAACATAAGTATTTGTGATATTTGAATGTATTTTGGGTATTAACTTTGCAATACTAAATGTGGTAGTTAATCCCAAACAGGGAATTTAAACTTTTCGGCTAAAAATAAGAGGTCAAACATGTTGAAAATAAGGCTTTCAGTCTACTAAATAGTTGTTTTAGTAGGAAGATTTTTATTGTAATAAGTAATTACATTGCTTTTCTTACTATATTTAAGGCGTAAACGTTTTATAAATATAGAACAAATGGACAACACCGAACCCATTTCAACCTGACTCGTTAAAAAATGTGATGCTTGCTAGTTGCTTCGTAAAATGCTGAAAATATATGCAGACCCCAGCATCTTCAGCTGCAGTAAGATCATTGTCTGTTGAAATTACGACTTTGTCCTAGTCTTCGTCTTCGTACTACAACATGATATCATTGGTAAGTAAATGTGGAAATTTCAACCCATTTACTTATTCATGGGTTGATTTGAGTTATAAAAATGTTAGCTAAAAATAGGAATGGATCAAGCGGGTTGAAACTTGAAAGTCACCTGATGCCTATTTTTAATGCATAAATCAGATTTTAAACTGCAACATGACACTCTCCAAAAGCATAACAAAATTAACATTGTTCTTGTTAACATGATACATATCAAATTTATCATCTTCTCCATGAAAAACCGATAAGCATCAAGTGGAAGCTGCTTTCCGGTCTTGGTTCGGGTCACTGGTTGGGTCGGTTTGAACCAAGTTCTGCACAGTCCTAAAGACCTATATATATTTTTAATAAGAATCCAAATCATATATAAATAGAATCTTTATATACTTATTTAGAATAAAAAATAGTGTAAAGATTAAATACAAATGAGTCTTAAAATGAGTAGCGGTCAGATGTACCAGAATTTGTGGGAGGTGGTAGCGGTGGATCTCACCCCTAGTATCTGAATTATGGCCATTGTATGATCTGCCAAACTATGAGAATCTAGCAGGGCAAGCGCACAAGATGTTTAAGGTTTCTGAAAGTCTAACAACTAAATATTTGAAACAGAATAAAGAGCATACCACTAATAAATCTGTGCATACGACCACCCTTATCTTGAATTTTGAAAGCAAATGAATTACTGAACTGCCAGAAGAAAAATCAAACCATAATCGTTATCAAGGCAGTCTATTCCATTAGGGTATCATCAAAGTTACAACTGGAAAACAAAAAACAGAATCAAAATCAAACAAACAGCCATACGAGTAATGAAGTGAATTGAAATTGTTGTTGAAAAACCCTAATTTCTTTTAACCACAACCATACAAATAGGAAAAAATCGAAACCTAGAAATTGGCAATGAAAACATACCGTATTACGGATCAAATCCATGGTATCTTCCGGCGATGGTGAGGGTTAGGGTTAGAGAACGCTGAATCACATATGCGAGAAGATAGGGTTTGTGAGAGCAATGGTTGGTAGAGAGAGAGAGACATTGGTATGATGCAAGGGCAGAATAAAAATCAAGACAACACATTTGGGCAATGGATCGGGGTCAGATACCAAGGACCCGGTCATTAACTCGATTAAAAGAAAGGTGAAGGGGACTATAACATTGACACATAGGATTGTGATGGTGTGGCTAGTCTAAATGTTTGCCAAGTGTCCACATGGTTAGTTATTTATTAGAGGATATATATATATAGGGTAGGGATCCTAAGAGAAGTCCACCCTATTTGAGAAACTTGAGAAGCATTCTGGACCACACATTTTCCCTAAGCTTTTCGTAATATACACATATGTATAGTCTAAAATTCACTATATACATATATGTATATTGTCAAATCTTGCATTATACACATATGTATATTATCACTTTTAAACTATACATATGTGTATATTACGAAAAGCTTAGGGAAAATGTGTGATCCAGAATGCTTCTCAAGTTTCTCAATTAGCCTAGTGCTTCTCACACGATCCTAATCCTATATATATATATATATATATATATATATATGAACGGCTGATTTTATTAAAAAGAAAAAACAAGCTAGCAAGAGGCTAGACAAAGAAAGAAAATTACAAGATATTGAAACTACACCAATCTTCCCAAGCTAACAAATTCATTTTTGCTCTATGTTTAACCCAAAGAAAACTAGTTGATTTGATTTCTGCCAAGAGTCTTGAGATGTCCACTCGAGTGCCAGAGAAGATGAGATCGTTGCGTGATTTCCATAGACTCCAACAAGAGATAAGGACGACAGCTTGAGCAAGTTTTTTAATTATTGCCGAACCTGCGATATTTTCATGTACCCGTAGGAGATCTTCAATGGTGAAAGCATAGATGGGAGGAATGTTGATCCAGCTTGAAACCATCTGCCATACAATGGAACTAACAGCACATTCCGCGAAGAGACGGGTAGCAGATTCATCCTTGTCACCACAGAACGGGCAACAGATTGAAGACATGCTGATGTTACGGTGTGCTAAAGCGACCCGAGTAGGTAGCCGATCAAGGGCCATACGCCAGCCGAAAATATAACAAATGAAAACTAAAGGAACAGAAGTGGCTAAATGCTACTTTTGTAATTTTTATTATATAAGTTACTTTTGGAGCAAGCAATCATTTATACGGTTATTTGGAGGGCTAGAAACAACGTCATTTTCAACGCGAAAACCCCTTCGGTAGCCAATGTCTTCGAGGAAGCAAGAACCCTATCGTATTTATGGATTAAGAATAGATCGAAGCGGAGGAGCCTTTCTTGGGAGAACTGGAAGAGTTTTAATATTGATAGTATGGGTTAAGGTTCCAGTTTGTTCGTGTTTTGTTTTTCTTTTTTCGGATTGTATTTTTGCTAGCTCCTTGCTAGTAGGTGTGGTTGTTTAATAAAAGCTTTGGTTTTGTTGGCCGTTTCAAAAAAAAAAGTTACTTTTGGAATTTTTATGATAACGCAAGTATAATAAGGGGTGATAATAAATTAGACATTAATAACCAAAAGAGGTGGAAATATTAGAAATTCTTGGATCATAGCTTCTAAGGTTTAGGCAAGAATTAATGAAAACTAGATTTTAAATGAAACTATTAAGTTTTCATCCGCTCGTTGCGGCAGAGACCCGACAGAAGTTCGGTTGGTATCGGAAAGCAAAAGAGAATAACCAAAAAAACAAGGTCAATGACCAAAACGATATCTACGTGTATTTGGTTCGTTGCAGTGGCTACATTATTAACATTGAAACGTAAATAAAAAAAGACATTATTTCATAACTTAAAAAACATGTAAAGTATTTAAAGTGTGACGTACCCGAAATTATTATAATTGGTGAAAATTTGCGCTCAAGAACTATTGATGCAACAAAATAAATCAATTCTAATAATTGTGGCTTTAAAAACATAGCAGGATTATATATTGATGTATTTAATGTCCAAATAATATCGCTATGGGAAAAGTTTATTTGAGAAGAAAATTAAATTAAGAAGAAAAAGAACAAAGGGTACAAATGTAACACATTAAATAATTTTTCCCTCAACTCATTTATTATCATCTTTGACTAATTAATTAGTTATAAACACTATCATACTCCACACTTAAATTTTTACTTACACACATCAATATTTATCCTACACATTTTGAAATTTATCCTACACATATTGAAATTTATCATACACAGCTCGTAATTCATTCTACACACCTCATAATTTATGCTACACTTTAAATTATATATTTTATCTTTTTTGAAAAAATATGTTTTTTTGAATATAAGTTACAAATTTAATGTAGTTAGCTATTAAAAAGGAAGACTACCAATTAATGATCCATCTAAGTTTACCAATATACACTTCCACTAATATTAAATACAAAAATTAAATAAAGCAAAATGAAGCATTCTTATTGGTTAAACCTTCTTATTTTTTATTCTTACAAAAAATGTATTTTCATTTAAACTCTGCACATATCGCTATTTCGTTTATATTTATAAATAATGAAAACTCAAACAAAAAGCAAAACATAGTCTAGAAAAGAAAGAAAGCAAATTCAAGGTGAGGATAATCACATGTCCCTACCGCCACTTTGTATCAATTAATTGCATTTACTCTTTTACTATTCATTGAGCTTCTCCATTAATACATAGATGATATATAGAGAGATAATGGAAGCTTTAAATAAGAAGAATTTTTTTTAAAAAGAAATTTCAACCAATAAGAATACTTCATTTTATTTCATTTAATATTTGTATTTAATTTTAATATAAGGGTATATTGGTAAACTTACATAAATCATTAATTTGTATTCTTCCCTTTAATAACTAACTAAATTAAATTTGTAATTTCTTTTCAAAATATATACTTTTTCCAAATTAAAAAACAATTTAATTTAAAGTGTAGATAAATTACTAGTTGTGTAGAATAAATTACGAGTTGTGTAGGATATATTTCGAGGTGTGTAGGATAAATTTTGGTTGTGTAGGATAAAATTCTATAATGTGTAGGGTATTTGTCGGAAAATTTTGATATGTGTAGGTGTTCTAGATTATATGTAGAATAATTAATGATTAGTTGACTAATTAATTAAAAAGAGAAAAATTAATGATATGAGTTAGGGGCTGTTTGGTAGCCTCTTAATGACTATTCAGATGCTACCTCTTAATGGTTTAAAACCTCTGAATGAATAAGAGGTAACCTCAAGTCTGAATGGTTAAGAGGTAACTTCTGAATGGTAAATCATCACATGTGACATTCTTCTACATTCTCATTGGTAAAATTCTTAATGGTTCCATTAAGATGTAGCCTCTTAATGACCATTCAGAGGCTACCAAATAGCCCCTTATAAATGAAGGGAGGGGATCAAATAGGAAGTTTATTTTGGCTAGGAAGGATAGGAAGCAATAGGATTAGGACATGTGGCAAAATTTAAAATAAAGAAGAATGGTATTTTAGTCAATCTTATCCTTTCTTATTCCTTTTCAAAACCCAGTAACTTCAAAACCCACCATCTTCAACCATTTCTTCACTTTCAATCTCAATAATCACTACATTATAGTGCGATTTTCGTCACCAATCAATGATTCAAACACCCGATCAACGTGTTCTTCAGCTTTTTTGAAGAAAACCCAGTTTAATTTTATACAAAATCTCGTTTTTTTCCGGTGATTTTGAAGATAATCACTCGATCCGTTCGATTCGAGCGCTGATAAGTGTTTCAATCATTCAAAATTCGTCAATTGTTGAAGAAATCACTTCGATCCATGTAAGAAATTCTTTAATTTCGTTTTTACGATCTGGGTTTTTGATTTAGTCATTGCGTTTTACGATCTTGGCGGGGGTCCGGGGGCAGCGCCCCTGGTAGCGGGGTCCCAGGGGCTGCACCCCTGGCAGGGTCCAAGGGGCAGAGCCCCTGCCTCTGGAAAACTGCATTCGTAAACTGCACCGGTTTAAACAATTCACAGCTCAGACAATTCACAGCACAGACAAAACTATTGTCATGGTTCAATGCGTTTTAGAGAGAACACTTTCTTTGGTGTTTTTAGGCAATTGCGTTTTAGAACTAAAACATTTTTATGTGTTTTCTGGCCATTGCGTTTTAGAAAAATACATTCTTGAATTGTTTTTAGTCATTGTGTTTTAGGTAAAAAAAACACAGTTTTAGGTGTTTTCAGTCCATTGCGTTTTACAGAGAACACTTTCTTTTGTTTTTTTAGGCAATTGCGTTTTAGAATGAGACATTTTTAAGTGTTTTCTGGTCATTGAGTTTTACAAATAAGACATTTATTTGTGTTTTTGGTGCATTGCGTTTTAGGTAAAACACTTTTTTATGTGTTTTCAGTCAATTGCGTTTTTGAAAACAGACATTTTAAGTGTTTTCTTGCCATTGCGTTTTTGAAATAAGACATTTGTTTGTGTTTTTTTTGCATTGCGTTTTAGGTAAAAAATGTGTTTTTAGTCAATTGCGTTTTAGAAAGTACATTTTCTTTTGAGTTTTTAGGCTATTGCGTTTTAGAAATAAGACATTTCTTTGTGTTTTATGGCCATTGCGTTTTACAAATAAGACATTTCTTTGTGTTTTTGGTGCATTGCGTTTTAGAAAAATGTCATTTTTAGGTTTTTTTCCATTGCGTTTTACGCAACCGGGTTTTTTCTATTGCGTTTTACGCAACTGGGTTTTAGAAAAAAAATTTCGAAAATATAGCAATAGTATACTCGTTTTAAAGATAAAAAAACGCTCGGTTTTTGGTGAAATTTTTATAAAAAAATAATGTCGTATGAAAGAGTTATTAACCTTTAAAAAATGAGGGGGGGGGGGAATTGGAGGAGAGAGAAACTATTGGCTTGGATTGACTAGAATACCCCTAAACAAACTCACGCGCTTCTTTTCTTCCTTTCAATTTCCCTGATTTAATCTTAGCCCTTGATTAACTAAATGGATGGTCAAGATCACTTCCTAGCCTTCTTAGCCAAATAAACTTCCTATCATATCTCCACCCTATAAATGAAATAGTATTTTACGAATATGTCATTTCTTCTTTTTCTTCTCATATTAAATTTCTTCTGAAATGCACATTCCCCTAGACAGATAATTACTCTTTTATTATTATTCATGGAGCTTTATTATAGGGGTGTGAAGTGTCTTGATAATGCTTTCAACACTATTTCTGTAGGTTTTATAGGGGCATGAAGATGGAGGGGCATTTCTAGCATAATGCCCATTGAGGAAAACAAAATTGGAAAGTAATGATCGAATGAGGGCATTAAGGGGTGTTAACCATTACACAATTTTTTAAGGGGCATTATAATGTTGATGTGGCGGAAAATGCCCAGTAGGGGACATTAACCATTACGGATGGCCTTAGACCACGAGTAATGAGCATTATAGGAGCGTGAAGTGGTTTGATAATGCCCCCAACATCACTCCCGTGGGCTTTGTATGGGCATGAAGAGAAAGTGACATTTCTAGTATAATGTCCTATGAGAATAACAAATTGGAAAGTAATAATAGAATAAAGACATTAAGAGAGGTTAACCATTACATATTTTTCAAGAGGCGCGATAATCGCATTTGAAGTTAAGGATTTATTAACTCTACATGGGTTTAGTCCGTGTTCGCGGAAAAGGAAAAAAGCGCTATACGCTGTTATTCTAGTAGGATTTTGGTGTATTTGGAAGACGAGAATCGAGAAATGAGGTCGTCTTCGGCCAAGGATCGCCAAGCACAACGAAGGTTCTGGATGAGGTGAAATCATTGGCGTACTTGTGGGTTAAAAATCGGTCGAAGGAGAGGACACTATCATGGGAGGAGTGGAGTCGGTTTAACTTTTTTGGCTAATTTATATGTAAGCATGTACTTGTATTGGTGAATGTTTGTAAGTATGGCGTGTAGTATCTTGCTACAATGAATACAAATTTTTGTCGGCCGTTCAATTTTTTTTTTCAAAAGACGTTATAATGTTAATGTAGCAAAAAAATACTCTTAAGATAGGTTAACCATTACGTATGAATTTAATATATAGATTTTACACCAATTAATTGCTTTACTCTTCATGTAGCTTCTCCATTAATATATAGATATAGATAATACCTAACTTTCATAAAGTTTTAGTTAACAAAAAAGGAAAAACAAAAAACAAATATTGTTCTAGTTAAAAACAGGTCCTACCGGGAGTCGAACCCAGGTCGCTGGATTCAAAGTCCAGAGTGCTAACCACTACACCATAGAACCCTATATATTCTTACAAATGAATCCACCATCTAAATACACAAAATGGCACAACTTTACGACATCGTGATCTTCGGCGCATCCGGTTTCACCGGAAAACACGTACTCAAAGAAGCCCTCAAGTTTCTTTCACCCAATTCACCTCTCACCTCACTAGCTTTAGCCGGTCGAAGCTCTTCCAAACTCACCGAAACCTTAAAATGGGCCACCCAAACCCACCCCACCATCCCGATCCTTGTTGCGGACACTTCTGACCCACCATCTCTCCGCCGCATGGCATCACAAGCTAAGATCGTACTCAACTGCGTCGGCCCGTTTCGCCTTCACGGTGAGCCCGTTGTTGATGCGTGTGTTGAAGCGGGCTGCGACTACTTGGATATTTGTGGTGAACCGGAGTTTATGGAGAGGATGGAAGCGGTTTATTATGAGAGGGCGGTAGAGATGGGTAGTTTGGTGGTTTCGGCTTGTGGGTATGATTCGGTTCCGGCTGAGTTGGGGTTGATGTTCAATTTGAAGCAGTGGGTTTCGCCTAAGGTGCCTAACCGGGTTCAAGCGTACGTGAGTCTTGAGTCGGGGAAAGCGCTTGTGGCTAATTTTGGGACGTTTGAGTCGGCGGTTTTGGGGACGAGTAATGCTGATAAGTTGGCTAAGTTGCGACGGTCTGCACGTAGAAGAGCTCGGCCTTCGGTAATTTATAAAATACGGGAAAATTTCTAAAATGAACAATAACGAGAAAAACACTTATGATAGACTGCAACTTATAGATTCAAATTTGCGTTCTTCTTCTTCACAGATTCCTGGTTATGCTCCTCCTAAAGGACCACTCATAGAACATCAAAAAAAGCTCGGACTCTGGGCCGTGAAACTCCCATCCGCCGATGCAACTGTCGTTAGAAGATCACTCTCAATACTCACAAACAACCCCAGTGGCCTTCAAGGAGTCAATGAGGATCCTACACATGCAGACACACGTGCAGCTTTTTGGTCAAACATTAAACCTGCCCATTTTGTAGTAAAGATTGGCAGCAAGAATCTTGCGGGAATCCTCCGCTTCATCGCAGTAGGGTTATCGATTGGGCTGCTGGGAAGGTTCTCTCTTGGGAAGTGGCTTCTGTTGAATTACCCCTGGATTTTCAGCCTAGGCCTTTTCAAGAAAAATGGCCCGACCGAAGAGGAGATAGCCAGCGCAAGCTTTAAGATGTGGTTCTTGGGCCATGGGTTCAGTGACGCTAGTCATGTTTCTCACAAGCCGGATACAGAAATCATTACGAGAGTCATGGGGCCTGAGATTGGGTATGTCACAACGCCGATCATTTTGGTACAATGTGCGCTGACAGTTTTAAAACATCGCGGGGATCTACCAAAAGGCGGTGTTTTTCCTCCAGGGATCGTTTTCGGTCCAACTGATCTTCAGGATCGGTTGCAAGAGAATGGTATTTCGTTTGACGTGGTTTCAAAGAGTTATATATGAGTACCTCTAGCAAAATGTGATAAATAACACCTGTAATACAACCGTTATAAAGGATGGATTTAAAGTTATAATAAACAAGTTGACGCAACCCGCGCGTTGCCGCAGGATGTTAATTATGAATGCTTTTAGTGTCATTATATGAGATGTGAAAACCCAATTAGCCTCTAGTGTAAACATGAAAACCCCCATATCACCACAACATAAAAGACAACAGATAATTATAAAATCAAAGTAATCAACAACGCAAACAGAAAACAATGCGAGCAAAAACATATGGAAATTAAGATTTTTCTTTCTTTTCTCCTTGCTTATTAAAGTCCTATAGATCAATAACCCATGGTTTTTGTTTGATGCGTGTATGAAAAGGAGAAAAAGTTAGACAGAAAGTGAAAATGGTGACCCCCTCCTTTAAGTTGAATGAATTGGTGCTACCTTATACGGTTTTAAACGATATCAACGTGACGCCATAATATACACACCATATAAAATTAACATGATTAACACATCACACCACCATTGAATTCATACTTACACAACTCAGATAAAAGGTTCGTAAAGAAATTTGAGAATACAAATGTAATTTCAAAGTAACGGAGAACAACACATAGAAATTCAAGTATACAAAAAATATTAATTACAATAAGTGAAAACAATTGCCAACATAACACTGTTTTTAAATAATAAGTACTTCAAATAAAATGTAATATTACATATAATAAATAACATTAGACTATCCACATCAAGGATGTTTGTAGGTGATTCTTGGCCTATGTGGAGGGCATTTGTTAGAGGGATGGATTAGTGGGTGTTGTAGAGGATGACATGGAGGGTGTTCATTCTTAAGGATTCTTGGAGAAGAATGGGGGAATGGTGGGTCCTTTCTTTTTTTTTTTATTTGTGGGAAGGATATATATGTTATTGTTGTGGGTAAAAAGTGTTTGTGGGAAGAATAAGTGAAAAGCTGATGTGACATGCTGATTAAACTGTTTGTAGAAAGGATAGCTTTTCACTGATGCGAATAGTCTTAGTAATTGTTTGATGGGGTACAACTGGGATGCAAATTTATCTTCTTTCGAGATATAGATTTATTGAAAGAATAATTATATCATTCTGGCCACTTATTTACGTATTAGAATTCAAAGGTTCTCTTCAAGATCTGGCAAGATGCTGCCGGAGATGGCGGGGAAGATCTGGTAGAAAATTGTTTGAAGATCGAGTAGAACATTAAGCAAATCATCGCTCCGCCGCTTGAAGATCTACTCATCTACATAGTCATGGTGAAGATTGTGGACGACCGGAACGACATGAATGGCGTTTGTGAGAATGGAGATGATGGGTGTTCCGTGTTCAATAATTTATATATTGAAAGAACTACCCTTTCAAAGAGGTGTGTTCATGGTATGGCAACCTTCTGAATCGTCACCATTATTGAACCATCGTGCCCGTTGATGGTTATGTGCGTGATTTAGCAAACCATCGCATCCATTTGAAGATCACTATACCCTCTCGCGTCTTCTATTCTTCAACCGACCCTGATCCATCGCGTCTATTCTTGCAAATCCAGGCCAGTGCCTCTGTGTCTTGAATCATCGCTTTGGTAACGCTTCAACCGACGTGGGGGAAATCTTTTTTTTTTTTGTTAATTTCATTGAGGTAGTTAATTAATAGGGTATGTGTTTATTCAATTATTTGGAATTGGAATTTAGAATTGCGAACTCGCCCGACGGAATTAAAGGGGTGCCAATCACGCTGGGAAATTTATAAGATATGTATGTTATTTATTTGGATTGTCAAACCTATTTGAGGGTCTTGAATTGAAACGCTAAACGGTGGAAGTTTGGTCTTTTAAGGGCATGTTTGGGTAAGCTTTTTGAAACAACTTATTGACTTATTGGCTTTTTGAAAAGTCATAAGCTCTAAAATGATGTTTGGCAAAGAGGGTGTATGTGAGGGGAAAAAGCCAATAAGTCAATAAGTCACAAAATCCTGACTTTTCCAAGAAGCCAATAAGTCAATAAGTTGTTTTAAAAAGCTTACCCAAACATGCCCTAAATGTGGTAACTTTTCATTTTTTTAGGCAACCAAACAAAGGGTATGTATATCTGGTTTTGTCACTTTTCCTTCACCCTTAACAAAGGTATGTATGTGTGATTTTTTAAAAGGCGTAACTTTTCATTCTAGAGATGCAACCAAAATAAGGGGGTATGTGTTAATCAAAGGCGTATGTATGTGTGATTTTTTAAAAGTCGTCACTTTTCATTCCTCTAGAGAGGAAACCCAAGTTGTTTTTTGTAGTTATATATTAAATAAAGGGGTATGTATGTGTGGTTTTTTAAAAGTTGTCACTTTTCATTATAGAGAGCCAACCCAAGTTGAAAAGGCATGTGTATGTAATGGCACCCTAAGTTACTAAGCCAAAGGGTACGTATGTGTAGGTTTTTAAAAGTCACGACTTTTCATTCTAAAGAGGCAACCATTATACATATAATAATTAAGCAAGGGGTATGTATGTGTAGGTTTTTAAAAGTCGCGACTTTTCATTCTAGAGAGGCAACCATTGTACATGTAATAATTAAGCAAAGGGGTATGTATGTGTAGTGTTTTAAAAGTCGCGACTTTTCATTTCTAAAGAGGCAACCCAAGTTACTTTTTGTAGGGTTATATAATAAACACAGGTAGAGGATCCTGTACATTAATCTAGAAGTGTGAGACGTGTATTATAAAACTATATATAACACTATATAACACCATATAAACACCCTATAACACCATGTAACATCATATAACACCATATAAAACTATGTAACACTATATAACAAATATAACACTATATTTTATCTGATAGCATGTCTATGATAGATGTATAGTGTTATATATTGCTATATAGTGTTACATAGAGTTATATGGTGTTATATGGTGTTACATAGTGTTATACGTTGTTTATATGGTGTTATATAGTGTTATATAAAGTGTTATAATACACTTCTCACACTTCTGAATTAATGTACACTATCCCTACCCAATAAACACATATCTATATCAATTGTATTTTAAATTTTAAATTTTTACAAATACTATTTGGTTACAATTATATATTATCAATTTGTAATAGGTGTAGGCTTCATAGTGTTGTAACATGTGCCTTATCTTTATTTCATGCATTCTTCACTTGTACAACATGTTTTTTTCTCTATTAGACCCTCAATATTAAAAAACTGTTTCGTTTATATTAATAAGTTGCATGCATCCATTTATATACTATTAATTGGTAACATTGTTAGGCATTAAAACTTGTATTTCGCTTATAAAGTTGGACATTGCTTTATGATAAAACCATGTACTATAGTATTTATTTATATACATACTATTAATTGGTAACATTGTTAGGTATTAAAACTTGTATTTTTAACTTATAAAGTTGGACATTGCTTTATGATAAAACCATGTACTATAGTATTTATTTATTTATATACTATTAATTGGTAACATTGTTAGGTAGGGATGAGCATGGTACCTGTTCGGTACCGGTACTGAAATACGAGAAAAGTGGGTACCGGTACCGAATACACCGGCCGTAACATGGAGCTCATGTATAATGTTTAGGGGCTGTTTGATAACTTTTGAATGGTTAAGTGATGAATCAGTAAGAGGTCTGAACTATTAAATGCTTAAGCAGTATGAGTTCTGAATTATTAAGAGACAGTATAATGCTTAATCGTTCAAAGACAAATGTCTGACCATTGAGGTCTTAACCATTCAGATGCAAATGTCTGAAACATTTAGACATTTACTCACGAAACAAACAGTATGAATCATTAGTGTTGAACCAGTAAGAGGTCTGAACCATTCAGACCCTCAGTAAGAGGTAAATAAACAGTCCCTTAATTATTAACTAACCCATGCCGGCTAAATTTGTAAGCCCCGGCCGCAACGCGGTGGGGTCTTACATCTAGTTACACTATAAAGAAGCAACTTTTTTGTGCATTGGAGTTGTACCCCAAGCTTGAGGAGTTTTCAAAAAAAAAAAAAAAACTTGATTTTTCACTTTTAACCAAAACATTTCATATTTTGTATTTTAACCCCTTTTAATTTTTTTACTTTTAACCCAAAGTTTTCCATCTTTTATAATTTAACACAACACTTTATTATTTACAACTTTGGTCCCCTATACTTTTTATCTTTCACAAGTTTTTCGTTTTACGTTTCGTTCTAAATTTTGCGAGTTAACATGTCGTAGCGTGTATGTGAGGTTCAACGTTTTTTGCTCTATTTTTTCATATTTGACAGACCTGTCGCAACGCGTCCATTTTTTCCCTTTTGAAAAGTTCGCCGCAACGGGCGGGTCCTAGATCGACTAAGTTATTATTTTCTACGTTTTACGTTTCTGGTTAATTTCTTCGCATTAACACACTATAACGGGTGTGCGTGGTTCAACGATTTTAGTCTGCTTTTCGTTCAGTGTAATTTTTACCATTTTATCTATTTTATTTTCACGATGTTGAGAGTTGATGTCGTTGTGGCATTAGTGCTACTTGGCACAGTTTTACGAACGTTTTTAACCTATTAAATTTTTTGCTAATATTTTGTTTCGATTTACCCCTATACTTCATTTACTTAAGAACTATTTTTTACGTGCATATTTTATGTACGGGTATGTATAAATATGATTTGTTCTACATTCCGACGTAAACTTTTTTTTATAGACGAGTCAGGTCAAATATAATATGTTTTCGTTTAAAGAAACCATTTTTACGTGCATATTTTTATGTACGTTTTGGTATAAATTCAAGTTGTTCTACGTTTCGATGTAAACTTTTTGGGAAATGATTTAGGTCAAATATAATATGTTTTCGTGTTTATTTTATGTATGTTTTGTAAAGTTTGTTTCGAACCGAGTGGACTCAAATTATGGTTTCTTTTTCTACCCTTTTTCGAAAGCTCTAATTAATCCCTTTCGATTACAAGTGCATATTTTCCTTCATACCCGTTATGTTTTCTATGTATGAGTTGGGTCACATATAATACGTTATGATTGTTCGATATGAATTTGATTTATTTTACTTTACGTTTGATCCAATCACAATGCTTATACAGATTACATTGAATTCAACTGGATACGTCGAAATATGTGTTTTTTCATATGGTTAATGCATCATATAACGTTTGGACTAATCCATTCAATGTTTATGATATACTCGTGCCGCAACGCGGGCGGGTCTTAACCCTAGTTATTCTTAAGATACATCACTTTAAATTGAAATAAACGTAAATTACAGAAAGAAAATTAAGTTTCTGGTCTTCATCTCGACGGATAGTCGAAGTGTATAAATATGGTTCACTAAAGTTACCGATCAAACGCGTATCAAAGCCACTTACACGACGGATAGTCGAAGTGTATAAATATGGTTCACTAAAGTTACCGATCAAACGCGTATCAAAGCCACTTACAATAAAAGTTACTTTATATTGAATACAACTCGATTTTCATCGAAATCATATTGTAATATTGGCATAAATAATTAAACAAATTTGTGTATTTTGATTTTGAGAAAAATGCAATTTGCGTCCCTGTGGTATGTGTGAAACATCAACCTGAGTCCCTAAATTCATTTTTTGGTTTTTTGAGCCCCTGAGCTTATAAATTCATAACAGTTTGAGTCCCTCCGTCACACTTCCGTCTGTTTGACTGTTTGAGCCAGGGGTAAGACCGTCTTTTGGCATATATTCATAACACTTTGCGTCCCTGTGGTATGAGTGAAACATCAACTTGAGCCCTTAAATTCTTTTTTTGCTTTTTTGACATTATTTATATATTTAACATTATTTAAGGATCCTTCTATCATTTATTATATGTATTTTTATGATTACATATATGAAAAACCAAATTGTTTATGTATAATAACTAATTTACATATGTGTAAAGTAAATAATTTACATTTACATATCTAAACTATATAATAAAAGAAACTAATAAGTGGACACGTGTCATTCATTGGAGCTATCTATTTTTTAGTTTTCTCATCTCTATCTCCTACTTAATTATAATTAATATTAATAAAAAGATAATTATAAAATAAAATTTAATATAAATTTAAACAATTCGTATAGGAGATAATATAGTCTTTCGAAATATTTATTAGATTTCAAAATTATTTATCTTGAAATTAACAAAAGACATACACTAAATATAAATTAATATAATGTAAAGAGTTAAATGTCATTTTAATCCCTGTGGTTTAGGCCATTTTGTTGGTTTAGTCCAAAGGTTTTATAATACACAGGGTTTATAAAGATATAACAAGATATACCTTTTTATTGATTGGTATATAAAATTACATATACTCAACCCATACAATATATGAGGTTCTTAAAAATGTATTTTTTTTTCATTATTTAATATATAAAATTAAATTTACTCACACGAGGTTCTTAAAGATATAACTTTTTTATTATTTAATATATAAAATTACATTTATTCAACCAAATAATATACCAAATCTGGTTTATAAAGATATAACAAGATATATCTTTTTATTGATTGGTATATAAAATTACATATGCTCAACCCATACAATATATGAGGTTCTTAAAAATGTAATTTTTTTCATTATTTAATATATAAAATTAAATTTACTCAACTCATACAATACACGAGGTTCTTAAAGATATAACTTTTTTATTATTTAATATATAAAATTACATTTATTCAACCAAATAAAATTACATTTATTCAACCAAACTAAAGTATCTCCAAGATAAATTCTTTTTTTTTTTTAATTTTGAAATGCATGTATGTTATACCGTTTAGTGTTTAACTGTTTACACACCCTTTAAATAGTCTCACAATACATTGGATAGAATAAAAAGAAAGTAAAACATTTGTAAGTCTTGTATCAAGTATCAAATGAAATAGACATACTTTGAGACATAGTTATTACTTATTAGACATACATATGACTACTTTTTTTAACATGTTTTTTTTATATATTCAAAATTAGTTGGTGTAAAAGAATTGCAGTACTAATGTAGCATATATAAAATGGAATATTTGTTATATATTCCATTTATATGATACACAATGAATATCCCCTCTCCGTGGCCCAGTGGTTGGAGGCCGATTCCTCATTTGGGAGGTCACCGGTTCGACTCCCGCTTGCGGCTTTAGGGGGGGGGGGGACGTCCCAATGATAGATCGTTTCCTTCCGAGGTATGGAGCGGTCTTGAGGGCAACCCGGTTTTACCCAACTGTTACCCCAGCAACACGTGTGGGGGCAACATGGTTTTCGGGCGGAAGTCAGCTCGCGCGCCGGCCGGGGCCCGATCGAACATCGCGTCCGGAGATGCGGGGTTGACGGGGAATGTCTTAGACATGTCTCCGGAGACCAATCGGTCTTGTACAGAAAGTCTCCTTCCAAAAAAAATATGATACACAATGAAACCATTTAATTATTAGATTGCATTTATTTAAAGAGTAGTTAATTGAATTGTTAAATTAATGATTTCTTAACAAGTATATAAGTTTATATTAATTATACAATTGAACTGTTTGAAAAATGAATGCAATTAATACAAACGTTGAAATAAAATTATTTATAAAATTGAATAATGTTTTATATATTCCATTTATGTGATCCAAAATGAAACCATTTAATCATTAGATTGCATTTATTTAAAAAGAGTTAATTTGAATTATTAAATCAATGATTTCTTAACAAAAAAGCAAGAAAAGAATTTAGGGGCTCAGGTTGATGTTTCACTCATACCACAGGGACGCAAAGTGTTATGAATATATACCAAAAGACGCTCTTACCCCTGGCTCAAACAGTCAAACAGACGGAAGTGTGACGGAAGGACTCAAAGTGTTATGAATTCATAAGCTCAGGGGCTCAAAAAAACAAAAAATGAATTTAGGGGCTTAGGTTGATGTTTCACACAAACCACAGGGACGCAAATTGCATTTTTCTCTTTGATTTTTCAAAAAATTTGATGAACCCTGTATAAATAATTGGCAAATCAAATGGAGCCTCGCAGTGCTTCCTTGCCACATCAGACCCCACAACCTTGCATTAAGAGTATATTGTATGGCCTAATAGGGCTACTATGTATTATTAATCTGATGTTAAATCCGTTTCCTTTCACTTCCACTCTTTCTTAGTTATCTATAACTTCGCCTCTTCTACTTGGGTGTTTTTACTCACCTCAAGAACTTCTTTATCAACTTCAAATAACTTTGTATTAACATTCTCATCATTTATTTACATCTTCCTCCATCTTTTCAATTGCACAATCTCGCCTCTCATACCACGAGTATAGTTCGCTTTACCCCGATAGGTTGCACATCCAAGAGCTCACGGATTCTTTTGGATTGACCGGTTGAGATATACTAGGAAGTCACTCATCCTAGTATCAATCCTACATGAGCACACCAACTTTGGAGTTTCATTTACTTCACAACAACAAATACGCCCAAAACGCTTTGGTGATACTTGAGGCAAGATAGTACTTATATGAACTAAGAATCTCTCATGTCCACGACATATTTATAAGATTTGTGTTGGTGTTACTTAAAGATTTGAGGCGGGATAGTATTTGAAGTCTTAGACCTGAGACGATGCATCTTCCATCCTATAATGAATTAGGGTTGACTTAAAGGCTTCAGTCCAAGTTTCACGTTGTTGCAGAAGCTCGTAAAACTAGAAATGAAAAATGAAAAAAAAAAAAAAACAAAACCAAACGAAAAGTACTCGTAAAAACGTTGAACTACGCACGTGAAACGTAAAACAAAAAAAACAATAATTAAGTCGATATAGCACCCGTATGTTGCGACAGGGCCATTAAACGGGAAAAATAGGCTTAAAAACGTTGAACCACACACTCATGTTGCGACATGTTAACTCGTTAAGTTTAGACCAAAACGTAAAACAATGAATTTGTAGAAAAATGAACAACATAGGGGACCAAAGTTGAAAGTAAAATGTTAGGGTTAAATATAAAGAATGTAAAAGTATTGGGTTAAAAAAAAAAAAACAAAACAAAATGGGTACTAAACCCTATAGCCAAAGTTATAACCTTAAAAGTATTGGGTTAAAAATTAAAAAAAAAAAAACAAAGAGTACTAAACCCAAAAATAACACTTAAAAAATAAATTATGATGTAATAAAAAAATCAAAATTGTACATGGGTATAAAATGGTTCATCGGTAAACACCAGTGATACCGGATTTTCCGGTGGTTCGAAAACTAAACCGATATCCTAATTAGACCAGCCTTTATCGTACCGATGATGTCTCTAGTATCCGATTTAACCGGTAATATCGGCCACTTTGAACCAGCTTTTAAAACATTGCTTAGAAAATGTACTACTCATTTTGTTTTGTGTTTCATGTAACATTGCCATCTTTGGCGTGTTTTATGGGAGTTTTCTTGAAAATGATTAGAATACTCATATTTACTCGATGTCCTAAATACAAAGCCTCACTTAAGTTTCTCAAGGAACCCGAACTCTCCGAAAACTTCTTGACTCCATTATTTGAAAGATTAAGAAGACAACTTTCCAACAAGTACGGTCGCAAAGGGAGCAACAAAATCCGTAACTTGTTAGTTTAAGCAGGGACGCGAAGAAGATGGTATGGTTTGATTTGTCTATGGCTCTCTTTTGTGGAGGTTGTCAATTGTTGCATGTTGTCTGTCACTGGAAACCGATCTTTGTACCATATTGATGTCTGATTCAGTAATCGGCAAAATGATTGATGAAAGAGATGATTCACCATGAAACCCAATTTTTTATGTAGTTGTTTTCCTTTTAGTTGTTTTTGTTTTCTTATTCTCGTTCTCAGTTAACAAACTTGACTTTATATGTTTAGCTTGAGATTGTAAGAATGAATAAAATGATTAGCTAAATGGGTAGTTAGAACTAATATTAATAAAGTAATATTGTTGGAATTTAGCTGATAATATGAGTTAAAAAGAAAATTATATATATTGTTTATGAAGGACCATGAATAGTAATTTTAAATTTAAAATAATATATAATTTTTTAATATCTTATTATATTAATATTTTTTTATATTTACTTTTAACAATTAACATATTTTTTTTTTAGGACCATGAATAGTAATTTTAAATTTAAAATAATATATAGCTTTTTAATATCTTATTATATCAAATTTTTTTATATTTACTTTTAACATTAAACATATTTTAATTTTTTCCTTTTTTTAGCTTTTAGCTTTTAGCTTTTAACATATTTTTATTTTTCTTTTTCTAAAACCAAATTTTTATATATATTAAGCAAATAAAATATTAAATAGTTAATAACGAAGATTTAACAATTATAAAACGATATTTTTAGACCCTTTTCTGATATCCGAACAAAAATTTGTTTTATGTATGATCAAAACTTGTGATGTTTGTCAAGTTTATAAATATGAAAGGATTTGAACCATCGATTAGAAGACAAACTGTATTATCGACTTTCTCACAACATGAAGCCAAGTTTTATTTAAATAACAGTGGTCTTAATTTATTAGTTATAATAAATATTGTTGAAATCTTTAGACTAGGCATATAGCAATTAGCCAATTAGATAAACTTATAGCTACAAAATAATATTTAAATTATTGTTCATCTTGAATTCTTATTATGTTTTCACTTGTCATAGTTGTAACAACTTTGTATTATTGTAGTGTTGGTAGTTTGTTTGGACGATCGTTATATATATATAATTATTTCACAATTGTGTGTGTATATATATATATATGGTATGTATTAAATCGTGTATGAACGGGCCTCGCCCTTCACATGTCATCGTGCCTTGCACGCGTGTCCTTGGGCCTAGCCCATGTCATGTGTGTCATTGGGCCTAGCCCATATCATGTGTGTCAGTGGACCTAGCCCATGTTTTTATGTCATTGGGCCTAGCCCTGTATTTTATGTTATTGGGCCTTGCCCATGTCTTTTATGTTATTGGTGTAGGTCCCTCGGAGGTTGAGGTTCAACCTATTCCTTGTTATACATATGAAACGAAAGTCTTGATGAACAGTATTTGTTTATTTTTTAATAGTTATTTATTTTTGCTTTTGTTTTATGAGCATTTAATTTTTGATATACTTTTTTAATAAACTTATATTCATTATTTAATTTGTTTATTTTTTCAATAAGTTGCGTTCGTTAACTTATTTAAAAAATCTAACTTTATAGATATGTTTATTTTTTTCAATATTTCTATATAAGCTATATTGAATATGGATATTGTGTTGTTCTCCTACTAAACCAAACCGAAGCCATAAATGGTAATTTATTATCTTAAAGTATTTATTCATTTATTTAATATAATTTTATTCATCATTTAATTTGATTTTTTTCCGTAATAACTTGCATTCTATGTTTATTTTTTTCAATATTGTGATACAACTTTTATTGAAAATGAATATTATGCTGCTATTGCCCCAAAATGAACTGAAATAACTGAACAGCATCTGTATCGGTGCCGATATTTAATTTTATTGTGTTTTGCTTTTCATAAACCGACATCATACCACTACCATACCGTACCAAACAAGACCGGCAACTAGGGCAGGCAATAGGTAACCTGTAGGTAACCTGCTAAGATACGATAACAGAAAAGTACACCATGTGATTTTTTACGTTTTTAAATATAACCAAAATTTGAAAGTTAGGATCCATTATTTCTCCTTCTAGGTGCATAAAATATACATCTGTCTTATAGACATTGGATATAAAGTAGTTAAACGAGTCGTATTCAAGTTTAAAATTTTTGGTGTTCGCATTATCGGATACCTGTTAAACCTGCTAAGACACGATTTGCCAGCCCTACCGGCAACGGTAGTTGCATTCATTTTATGGCTTAATGTTTAATAACGGAACCACATAAAAAATTATAATTTTTAGTACCGGTATTTATTTTATTAGGTTTGCTTTTAATAAACTTACACCGTATCATACCGAACAACATTGGTACCGGTTATTTATTTTTATTGTTTTAGATTTAGACAGTTTTTGACTTCTACAAATTTCTTTGCGACGGTATATGAATATCGGTACCAGTACCGGTACCGCCATGACAATCTGAACCGATCGATACCACTCGAACATTGGTGTTGGTACCGGTGTTCATTTTTATCGTTTCGATCGATGTAAAACACGTGTTGATTTTTATACTTAGTGCAAGTGTATAATACCGATACTATAAGGAACCAGACTGATACCGATCTAATCCTCGCGATAATGTACCGCTGCAACGCGCGGCCAAATACCCTAGTTATACATATGAATATAAACTAGCCATGAACAGTGATATAAGTTTTAAAAGTATTTGTTTTATTTTTTTTCTATTTATTTATTTATTTATGTTTTTAATGAATTTTTATTTAACAGTTTGATTGATTTTTTTATAAGTTGTGTTTGTTAACTTTTTTTTTTAAATCTTACTCCGTAATTATGTTTATATATTCTATCAACATTGCTATATAAGTTTTACTGAAAATGGATACCGTGTCGTCCTATCAAACCAAACAAAAATGAACGATGAATGATGATCTATTATTGTTTATGTTTAATTTTTTTCAACATTGTGATATAGCTTTTATTAAAAATGGATTTTGTGCCGCTATCGTACCAGACTGAGCTAAAACGACCGAACATCTGTATCGATGCGGGTATTTAGTTTTATTGTTTTTTGCTTTTGATAAACTGACACCGTATCGCTACCATACCGTACCGAACAAGATCAGTAACGTTACTTGTATCCATTTTTGTGGCTTCATGTTTAACGACAGATATTGTGTCGCTACCGTAGTGAACCGTGCCAAAACCGAAGGAACATTATCAATTTCAGTACCAGTATATATTTTATTGTTTTTGCTTTCAATAAACTTACACAGTATTGTATTGTACTGAGCAACATTGGTAACAAGACTTGTATTAATTTTTATTGTTTTTGGTTTCGATAATTTTTCATTTATACCACTATGTCCGCGATGGTATATAAATACTGGTACCGTGACGATCTGAACCGGTCGACACCCTTGGTATCGGTGTCCGCTTCTATCGTTTTCGATCGATGTAAAACACATGATAATTTCTATACTTAGTGCATGTAT